>JANJYQ010064059.1:0-18204 GCA_024605255.1 Rastrelliger kanagurta | reverse complement strand
TAATCCACGATATGACAGAGAGGTCGGGGCGACTCACTGAAAGAGTGAATGGATTCAGGCACTGTGGTCCCGGGTTTCTTATGTGTGGTCTCTCCAAGGTCTATTCCCTCCAGAGCCTCTGCAGAGGACAACACACAGTCGCAGGCTTGAGCACTTTGCTGCATCATTAAGTAGAAAATTGGAAGCAGTTATGGCTGCAGTTTGTGGACTCACCCACTGACTGTCCGGCGGTGTACGAGTCAGTCCTGGTCCGGGAACGCTTGTTGCCTTTGGTGTTTGCTGTAGGGGACACAAGTGAGGTGTGGGAGAACAGGTTTTTCATACTGACATCGCAATAACTACTCTTACTTTTTCCAGTTCTATTTTGGATACGACACAGAGAGCCGCACCGCTGTTTGACCTTTTCAAAGCAGAAAAATGAAGCTATTATAATTCAACTCTCTGCTTTTAGTGATATTCATTGAAAAATACTGATTTCTTTTTAGTAAAACTTGTGATGCTCTCCTAGATTTCATGTCTCTATGCAGCTAAAAGCTGTTACCTGCGGCAAAAGAAAAATGTTCAATATAGTTTACATTACATAAGGTCCTCCTGTGACAATGACAACGCAGAACAACTTACAGCAGTGCAAAATGAGGAAGAAATGGGTAGAAAACAGCGATGAGATTCAAACTAAAACAGAAACCATAATGAGAATTAATTTAACACCTGACTGTGCTGAAAACTGTACTGTTAAAAGATCCAATANAAAAATGTTCAATATAGTTTACATTACATAAGGTCCTCCTGTGACAATGACAACGCAGAACAAGTTACAGCAATGCAAAATGAGGAAGAAATGGGTAGAAAACAGCGATGAGCTTCAAACTAAAACAGAAACCATAATGAGAATTAATTTAACACCTGACTGTGCTGAAAACTGTACTGTTAAAAGATCCAATTTTTATACCAATTCCTCGAGGACAATTTAATAATCAATTTTAATAATCAATACAAGTCCCTGGGTTATTTTTGCATTTTGAAAATAAAAACCAAAAAGCAATTTAATCAACTGCTGGGAATTAAATGTCTTACTCACTGTCAGTATTGAACAGTATTAGTTAAGAGAGTACCTGAGAAAATGGTTCACTTTGTTCACCCGAATTTGTCCAACAACCTTTCGATGTCTACAGCACTTCACTAACCGTTAGGTCAATTTCTCTCCCAAATAGATTTCCATTTTACGACTGGGACAACACTTTACTTCTGCAGCCTGATCTGATTAAATTTAATGCTCTACACTCTCAACTCTCCTCAGCATCTCAGAAAAGGAGTTTCTTCTCTAAGTGGTATAATCTGCGCTGACCTTCACAAAATGATTTTGCAAGGCGGAACTTTTCCGGATCCATTTCATCGTTACTGTTATTTAATGGTGTCACGGTTATTTATTGTGCTGAAATGTCCTGAATGTCAACGGATGATGAGACTTACTGTCCATCAGCCTCCAGTTGAGCAGCGGGTCGTAGACGAAGGCCTCCAGCACTGCCATGACGCTGTCTCTGTGCTCCCTCAGCACCTCCATCACTGTGTGGCAGGTGATGCGGTAGTTTCCGTCCAAGCCCGTCACCTGGCGCGCAATCAGACACAAACTTCACTGACAGAACCAAAACTTTTCCCCGGCATCACACAAGATGATGTGATCACAGGATAATGATAATGAGGATGTAGTTTTTTAAAATCTTGTATTCGTATCTTTCAAAAAAGAGCTCAGTCAAATTCGGTCTTTAAAAGCCGGTTCCAATCTGGTGTTTTGAAGTTTGGTAGTGGTGCTCCCTTCCTGCTTGTATTTGGATCATAGAACTTTGCTTTTAAAAACCTTTTTTGAACAGATTCCCAACTTATCCATTAATTTACAAGATGATTAAAGTTCCTACCTCTTAAAATATCCAACTTCAGTCTTAATACTTTCATGTTTAATTTTCACCTCTTCTCTCATTAAATAAATGTCACAGTGAATCTTAAATTTGGATGAAACACTGAACACTCGGGAGAGGAAGAATTATTTTTCACTAAAATACAGAAGACACAGCAGAAGCCGCTAAATAAGTTTAGTTTAAGGTGGGGGTACTCAAAAGCTACTGAAAGGATTTTTCTCTGACAGCATTTGTGACTTTACAGACAAGCAAACACCCTTCTAGCTAATTTGAGCAAAACAACAAACGCATTTCTTTATCACAGCATGACTTCCTGCAGCATTACCTCCATGGCATTGGTCAGCATCCTTGTCAGTCTAAACGGAATCTTTTCAGGGAACTTCTCTCTGGTCATGGCGACCTGTTGAAGATTGTGATGAAACTCAAAACTCAAGATACATTTTAGAGAATAATGTATGGAGGAAATATTCACAGAAAAACTCCTCTCACCTCAAAACAATCACCAAAGTCAATGTGGAGGATCTTGCCACTTAACCGATCTAACATCAAATTGGAAGGATGCCTGAATAATTTAAAAAAAACATCACCTTCTTGTCAACGTCTTAAAAATCTGCTTGAAATAATGACAATAATGATTATTGATTTTCAGCTGTCACCTGTCACCCAGCCCGAGGATGTAGCCCACCATTGACATCACAGCTAAGGAGCGAGTGTAATTGGTCCTCCTGTCGAACCACACCTGGAGGAAAAATAATATCTGGATTATAAAAAAAGCTCTTCTGGTTCACCAACTTAGTGTTAAGAGCAGGACTGAAAAAGGCACAGAAATCACTGGCTTAATACGTCTATGCAGAACATCATGTACACAAGGTACTAATGGTCCTAAAAATGGATTCAATTTGAAGGTTTGTTTGTGAAGTCCTGCTAAGTCAGTGGTTTGAAAGTAGGACACACAACCCAGAAAACTGATTCTTCAGGGAAAACAACTCTTTTTTTTATTTATTTTTTATTTCACTACCACTGTATTCCTCTCAGATATTATAAAAGTGAGAGACTGGATTGAGACGCTTGATACACTACAAACGGAAAGTTTCCCCCACCCCATCCCTACTATGTTTCCTCTTTTCTTTCCAAAATAACCGCTGGTCTGTCAGTGAAGCGCCAGCCTCGTGAAAAAGGAAAAATATTCATCTGTATGTTATCTTTCTGGTAAGTGAGTACTCTTGACATTTTACCCCCGAGGCAGTCAAATGTGAGGAAAGACGTTGAAAAGTTTGAGTACAATCAATCAGCGCTGTAAATTGTAGAGAAGTCGAGTCTCACCTCAGAGCTTGGACTCTTGAGCCACAAGAGCTTGGCCAGGTCATCTCCGGCTGTGTTATTGACAGCGTGCTCGAACACCTCCACCTTCTCCATCAGCGTCAGGTGGTCGTAGTCTGGAGCCATCTGGAATAAACAAAGACTGTTATGTTACAAAAGCAAACTTTGATATGAAAATTGGCCCCCGCGTATGCTTAGATAAATTCAATTCAAGGCTTATTAAATGTTTTTAAAAGTGGTTACGAATGCATGATATTGAATTTCAAACTATTACTACATCATATTTAGACATTTATTTATCACGCAGGCCTGAGCACCATGAAAACAAACAACATTTAAAGATGCAAAAGTAAATGGAAGAGCTCCTGTCATGTATCTAAAGGATAATAATTCTAATTTTCAACACGGGCCTCCATTTCCTCGTCTCCAGCACCATGACGATTGATGGTGTGAAAATGTCATCACTTACTTCACTGCGGAGTCTGATGTTTCAAAGAATTTCAATTACCGTGGGCTCTACAGTGCAATCACAGCCTCAGGGCAAACATTACTTCCAAAAGGTGATTAAAATACGTATTTTTTAACGTCATTCACACACGTCTACCTTTATTTTGCTGTTTGCAGAGTTTCTGTTGCCTCTGATGAACTACAGCAGCTACAGTAAAATGAGACTTTTGGAGGTTAATATTTGACTAAATATCAAATGAATTATGTTGATGGACTTTTTTTTATGAATGTTTACTGATTCAATTGAAACACCTATATATACACACTACTATCTACTGAAATCAAGTTCATATAATTAAAGTTATTATCACTGATGTACTGTAATTACAACTAGAAGGTTGTGTTATGTTAATACTGTTTTTCAGGTCATGCAAAATCTGAAAGTGGGTGTAAGCAGGTCCCATTACGGTAAGGGGGGTTAATTGATTTGAAAGTAAATGCTTTAATAGCTGTTGGTGTTCAAATATTAGAGACTGTGTTTGCTCTGCAGAGCTACGGTACCTGCAAACTGAAAATAACCAGAATGATGACTTACCTTTAATTAACTGTGAAGATTTGGGTTTAGAAATACATACACACTCCAAAGTACTACAATCTATCATTTTGTCACCCTCTCATCTCTCTCATATTTTATCTAAAGTTGATTAATGGTCCGACTGATTGACTGGTCAGATTAATATGGTGCCATTTTGGAGGCTTAAACAGAAAACATCATTAGTGACTCCAGCATCATTAGTAAATGGAAAGAAAAACCACAGAGTTCTATTTTTTTTAAAATGTGTGTAGAGGAAAATTTGAGCATGAGGCAATTTCCATCATATGTCTAGTTGCCTAAATTTGTCCTCAAATCTGGATGATATTAGACCATGAAATATGCAGGCTCCAAGTTTAATTTTTTGTATCACATTTCACTTTTCCAAACTAAACTATTAATCATGCTCTTTTGAAAAAATGACTAATGTTTAGAATATAAACTGCTTGTTTTTCATTTTCAGTTAATGCCTGACGCCTGTTATTTTGGATTACATTTAAAGGACAACTGAGAGAGATGTTGGAGACGTTTCTTGTCCACTCACAGTCTGACAAGGCCTGTTTTTTTAATACTACTGCTCTGTGAATAATGTCATGGTTGGACATGATGTCCTCATCTCACAGTGGACCAATAAAATTTGAACAAGCCTGCCCTTTCTCTGTAGCCTTGATGTTCTTTTGTTTGACTCTGATGCCTTTTTCAGTGTACACTTTTCAATTAAATCACCACCAAAGTGTTTTTGTATTGAATGCCATGACCTACAACATGACTAATACAAGAGTCACTAGATTTTATTTAATTAAATCATTGTGACAGAAAGTGAATGGGACATTTTACAGTTAAAGTATTCTCTGTCTATAGGCTCATATATGATCTCAGTCTTTTGTTTTTATTCAGCAGCATTTTGCCATACTGCACTGACATTTTAGGAAAATTATGCATGTTTGTGTGGGTGTGCTGTCTTTTGACTAATTAGGAATTTCTGAGGCAGAGATGTTGAGTTAATTTGTGACAATTAAGGTCCTGTGAATGTGTTTCCATTAAAAAGTGATTGGTATTCATCAATATAATCACTTAAAACAGATGCTTCCTCTACTTTAATGAACCTATTCAATATGAATATTTTTTATATGTAAACTACACATTTACAAATAGCTCACGGATGAGACTGACAGTAGGCGCAGAGTAGTGATTGCCATGCAGACACATGCTCATTTACATGTCATTTAGTTTTTAATACGATAGGATCCTATACAATGTGATTGCTTCTAACATCTTCAACAGAAAAAACACATCTAATGATGTAAACAATCACATACGGTGTGTAGGCAGGAAACAGATGCTCATATTGTATTCAGTTATTATTATGTAGACAGTAGATGACAGATAATAATGATATTAGTGGTTCCTCACCCTGAGCATGATGCGATGTTCAATGTTGAGCAAAATCTTTTTCTTCTCCCTGTAGTCCCTGATGAGGGCATGCAGGGTGTCACAGTGGGGCACCCACCCAATCAGGCCTGAGTTGGTGGACAGCGGGATTACTGCATAGCGCTGGATGCTGACAGACACGCAGGAAGAAACACAAACATATCAAGAATTCATTATCAGGTTGTAAATGTCTTTTGTCCACAGCTGTGCAAGTATGTGCTCAAACCATTATTATGAAACATTATGTACCTCAAATTGCTGTGTGGCTGTGTATGCATGTGCCTACCTGAGGTTCTTGCGCAAGGACGCGGGGTCATTGGCCAGCAGTGTGTTGACCAGACCAAACAGCTGCATGACTCTCTCATCCTGCCTCAGGTCCTCATGGCCCTTCAACAGGAACATGAACTCGTGGCCGTTACTGCCTACAGAGGGAGTCACAAAACACAACAGTGATGCACTGCTCAAAAGGAAGCAAAGCATTATGTAAGAATTATTACATGGCTCTTGGCAGTACTGGCTGTTTTCCTCAGCAGCTGTACTGCCATTACTTTCGCCTGAAGCAATGTCTAGTGACGGCAATAAATGATTTCATATGAACCACATCACTCATTCGGTAGGCTTCCTCTCAATAATCTCTCACTTTGAGGTCACCCTTAGTTTAAAGTGGTCCACTAAAAAGACCACTAATGTATAAGGGGTCGTGGTAAAATAACACTGCAACTTGTAATTTGAAAAAAAAAAAAAATCACAAGAGGCTTACCGCAGAAGTGACATTGACCTTTACAATAAAATGAAGTTAGCCACAAAACCCACTAAAAAGCACTACAGTCCCTCTCTAGAGCCAGTGTTTGGTTTGTCCATTCTGGGCTACTGTAGAAATATGGCAGTGTAGCATGGCAGGCTCGGCAGAAAAGAACCTGCTCCCTATTCTTATTCATTATTATTTTATGTGATTAAAACATACTTATGAATATTATGTTACATTTCTGCCAAGTCCATTGCACCAGATGTCACACTGCACCTTTAAATTTTATCTCGATTCTATCTTGTGTGTAATGCATGTTCTTAACTGACTCTTGAGGAGAAATGTACCTATGTGGCAATAATTCAATCCTCTCAAGCAGAAGTCTGCAGCATGACAGAGAGGAAAAGGAATAGTGTTCGACTTATCCGAAATGCAGATGATGTCGGTTATGTAACTATTTCTTATAGTGTCCTCAATAATCTCAACAGACCACTTTACAATGACTTTACCAACAATGTAACTGTCAGACTACTATTAATGGAGTTAACGGATACTTTTGGTAAAATGAGTAAGACATTGGATCTATATAGTCCTTTGTCTAACCCGAGTTTACTCCTAATGACAATCCCAGTAGCCGATGTGTTGTCTGTCGCTAGGGGGACAGAGCACTGACAGTAAATCTAGGCGACCTGCAGTGGGTGATAGGTCTTAATCTGAAGTCTTGCTCCAGAGGTCAGTTGATTTATTGGCCATCATCTTTTACAGAGTATGATGTGTAACACTGATGGGATATATCAGAACAAGGTATCACATTGTCCAGTGTAAAAAGTGCAAAGTGAACCACCCGTGATTGATAGTCTAAGAATTTGGCTTCAAGACAAGGTGACTTTATAGTGCTCTGCCATTTCAGAAGCATTTCAGTTCAGTGTCATATTTCATATCACATAGTGCAGTAGGGGATAAGGTGTCGGTATTATTTATTTCCGTATTCAAATTAATGCCAATGAACAATGTTAGGAGGATTCATGACACATTGATTTGTGCCTAGTGCACCATTTTTCCTTGAATCAAAAAATGAAAATGGTGTTTAAGTTCATTGGTAGTTGGAGCTTGTTTCCGTTTGTTAAAAAACAGTTTTTACTCTGGTGTATTATACACACACAAAACTTTGCAGTGACTTATGAATTCAAAGTAAACTGTGGCCCTGGAGCAGTTTGTTGTTTGGGTAAAAATTCTATTAATATTGAATTTTTTCTCGAATGCAATGGCCCACATCTGCTGAAAGCATATGACGCAGAATATAACTATTCTAATTCTAACTCTAATCTATTTTCCTAATATAACCAGCTCAGTGCGAAAAGGCCTGTGCAATTTTTGTCTAATCTTACCCATGATGGTGAGTTTGCGTGGGCGCTGCTTGGAGGTGATGACCTGCAGCGAGGGGGCAATGGACTGGATGCGGATGATGGCCTGGTTGGGGTCGTAAGTGCCTGGTACAGCCAGCTCCAGGTCCCGGCACATCAGTAGCTTCGGAGACACATATTGTAGCTCCAAGGAGGTCAGCTGTGTGGAAATTTGATGAGGTGGGGTGTTGTAGGGGAAAAGACAATTAGTTTTTAAGTCTGTTGTGTTAAAAAAAAAAAAAAAGACTGCACTGACAAAACAGTTCCTGCCAACAGTGCCTGCAGCAACATGCAGAATGTTACAGAACCTGGATCATATCCAACTTATTGTCTTATCTGTAAAAAGGTTGTTTTTTAACCTGACAGACCAGATGGTTTGTTACATAGAAGCTGAAAAATTCATCCTTGAAAAAAGTTCGGAAAAAGGTGGATGCTTTCAAAAAAAAAAAAAAAAAACTTTGCAGGTGACTGGACCAACCATCTGTCTGTCACAATCATAAATTGGGAGGGCAGCTTGATTCACGAGACTACAAGACCAGAAGACCACAAGATCACACGAGAATCCTCATAGGAACTACTACACGTGCCTAACATGAAGCTTGCCACGAGGTATTTGCACGTGATCTCAGGATATTGTGATTTCATGAATCCAGCTGCCTTGCAAGGTAAACTGTTTATATATATGCTCTGAAACATCTCACTTTCTACGTGCCCATCAATAAATATATTCTCCACTTGTCTGCATTCAACCATCAGTGGTTTAAATGTCATTATCAATCTCTGTGCAATGACTTTCAGAGCCTATTTAAAAGCTTTTACGGTACAATTTTGAATGCTGATGTACAGCCTCAACCTCCCTTGGCTCTGCTGTTCAGATGCACCCTGAAGTGGGTTTATTTCTATGTTAATGCCCTGTGGGGTAATATTCACAATGCCCTCTGCGTGTTATTATGTTGCTGTGTATTTCATGCTGCTTACTGTAATGTTGCAACAGGGAGCATCCCCAAGAGCGGGACTGTGCTTCAATGCCAAATAGTATTGCTGTCTCCATTTGGAAAGTGGAGAGAGTGCTTCTGACAGAACTATATTTAATGTCATTCCTCAACAGCGTGATGATAGCCGCGAGAAATGACATGTATCAGTTCAATTTCATATTCCCTCCAGAAATGACAGGACCTGATGTTGGTAAAGTTTAAGTCATCTAACCATGCTGCTGTAGCAAACTGATTTTGTGTTAGGTTAGCAATGTAAACAGCACACAGCCTGCATGTATCTGCATCACTTACTGTACCTTAAGATAGATTCATCACCGCCAAAATAGCTTATTCTGCTTGTGGGATATTATAATGTTTACAAGCTAATAAGTATACAGAACATTATGAGAATATGAATGGGAATGAGAAGGTGCGTCCAAACTTTTGACTGGTACTGTGGATGTAGCCACTAACTGAATATATTGTAATATTTGGTGAACGGAAAAGCACGTTATGGCTGTTAAATTAGATTTTGAGAGCTGTGGTTACAATGAATAAAAAAGGCTCAAGGATAATAGTACAACTTCTGCAGAGTAATAACCACAAAAGAAAGATAAGTAAAAATCATTACTGCTAACACCTAGAGGAAAATTTGTCACAACCTGAAGAATCAATGTAACAAAACATTCTGGCTTTTATGATTTAACTTGGAGTGTCCCTTATAATTTGGTGAATAAACTAGCTACTGTGTGTACAATATTAAAAGATCTTCCATCATTCCTCGGTCTCATCACGTCCCGTCATATTTCAACATCTTTCAACACTATTCTGGCATCTTGTTCAATGGCTACATCCAAAGAAGGAAGAATGAAAGAAGTCCCTTGTGCTTCTTTCATTTTCCTCCTGCCAAAAACACAGTTTCCACTGCTGTGGAATCTCTCTCCTTCTTGATAGCGCTTTACATGACTAAGATAGAATATGTTGAATTCATCTACCATGAGATCATAGAATTAGTCAGGACATGAGAGGCAAAATATATCTCGTCATATGTGATGAGAGACGGACATGAGTACAGGAATGCACATATGTAAGGATGTTTCCCCGGAGGCCCTACAGTTGCTTTAAAAAAAACCCACACATTTCTATGATTTACATTAAATTGTGTTCATTGGTACAGGTGGTGCCTCTTAGTTGTAATAAAAACTGTGCTTTTACATATATGTACATATTGTCACCTGAGGCAGACTGCAGTGGTCATTAGAAGGTGTTTTATAATGTTATATAACAAAAGTGCCCTGTAGTGTTACTCACCTGTGGCAGCTGTTTGGAGATGCGTCTGAACACGTGGTAGTAGAGGTCCCAGGCCTGAGTCAAGTCTTTTACATTTCCGGAGCGCATGTACTTCCTGCACCAGTCCTGAGCCTCCATCAAGTCCCTGCCATATGCCTGTCGTATGAAGTAAGACAAAAACACTCAGTCTTTGAACAATGACTCATTCAATGAAATAAACATGAATTGCCAAAAGGAGGACTATAAAACTGAATGTCACGGCATTAAATATCAATGTTCCAGCACGAAACGAAAAAAGCACAAACTGTTGTGTAAGATTTATTTATTGTTGGACAGGACACGTGCGAAGGATATAGTTTGTGCTTTTGCCCCAAACAAGACTGAATTTAAATTCAAGCCCAATCTGAGATGGCACGCACCTGATTAAAAGAGGTCTCTTTGAGGGTCTGTGGTCCCCTCTCCATCATGGCATGTAGAGGCTCCAGCACAGCAAACATGCCCTTGACGTTGCGTTCGCCAAAGTAAAGACGAGAAGCCTCTTCAAGGCCCTCGTGCCACATCTCATGCCACAAGATGGCCACTCGGATAAGCTCCTCACTCACCTGGATTAAAAAGAAAAGGTCACTCTTCACTCACATTGCTTCAAAAAATTCAGTGGTAAAAAACATCAGATGTCTGGTCTTCTTGCACAATATTTACAATTTAGATTAGTTTTCTGCAGCAGACGAAGACAAAGTCTATTACTACGTTTTTTTTTTGAGTAGAATTAAATGTGTATACCATGATGGCCTGCTGAACCAGAGTGTTGCAGTGTTCACACATGTTCTTCAGGATTTTGTTAGCAGCATTGTGGCGGGCGGTGGTGGTAGACTTGGAGGCCACAGTGAGTGGGTAGATCAAAGCCTGGAGGTGAATGAAGAACAACAGAGTTTAGCAATTATTAATTACTGGTCACTGATGCTTAAGTTACTGCAGAAAATGTCCTTGTGGTTGAAATTCTATAAAATAAAATTAGTAGTGTGTGTAATCTTACTTGTGGATGATAGCGTCCAATGTCTGTTAGCAGCTGGTGGATGAGTCGGCCCACCAGGGCTCGAGGGGTGTCGATTCGAGCTATAAGCTGAGGGATCACCTGCACAGGCAAACAGAAAATGGAATAATAACTTAGCAAACAGCACCAACAAAATGCATGCTCATCTCAGCGTGGACAGACAGTACAATATTTTTAATAAATATTTTATATGGAATAGGTTGCAATGCCTAATGGAACTTTCTTATGGACCAGCATAACATTTTTTCACATTCATGGAAATTAATTTATCACATTTCTTTATCTTAGACTAGCATTGCAAATGTGTATTACCTGTAGCCAGGTGTCTATTTGAATGGTCTTGATGCCCTCCACTAGGGCTTCATTCACTTCAGGCCAGTGACCATAGTCAAACCACAGTGTCAGAACCCTGAAAAGTACAAACAATAAAAGATAACAATGAAAACAGAATCTCGCTTTGCCTCACTATAGAGACTCATGGCAAGAGTACAATCCCAACCAACCACTAGAGGTCCCTATATCACTACATAAACACGCCTGATGGGTGTCTATGAATATGAGTGATGCTTGTGTGGACACTTGACCAGTGAGTTATTTCAGTCACCTGAGTGTGTCCTGCAGGTTGTTGCCTCTGGACAGTGAAATAGAGCGGAAGAAACCTTGAACAGCAGGGACTGTGTACAGGAGCAGCGTTTTTGAGAGGTCCTGTGGAGGGAGAGTACACAACATATACATTTTCATAAGAAGAAAAAAAGCTATATTGAAAAATGTGCTGTATGGGTTGATTAGAGGTGTCAAGCTCTGAAGCTCTGAAGGGTCATTATATAAAAATTCATTACTTTATAATGATTTAGCACAGTATTTATTAAACTGAAATGAAAATCTCAAAGCAAACAGCCAGGTCTAAAGCAGTCCCCAGAAATGTGTCTCAAGTTGTGCTGGTTCAAATTGTATAAGATGGAAGGACTGTGTCGTGTCTTAAAAATGATGCTTTCTGAGGGAACTGTGTTGAAGGAAAGTAGCTTAACAGTGAGCAGAAATATGACTAGCTGAAACACTGCATATACAGCTCAGACAGTGCAGTGTTATGAGTATCTTAACTAAAGATGTTTGCCTCGGTGTGACACGGTGCTAGAGGGAGGAGAGGACTGAATGGCTGATGTGGACAAGTGTAAAAACAGGCTTGTAATTTTGGATATGTCTTTTTCTGTGAATCTCACCTCGTTGACCTTTTTCTGGCCTGGTGAGGGCACAGGAGAGTGGTCAGTGCTGTCAACCTCGCTGTCACTGTTGCTGGCTTCACTGTTGGCACTGGCACCACTGGCATGTCGCAGTTTCTTCTTCTCATCACGTCCCTGGTTCTGGTGTTTGTAGTGCAGCACCGCCTCGAAATTCATCACCGCCCAGGCATGCCAGGCCTGCCGAAAGATGGTACAAACTGGATGAGACTGGGTTTCCAAGAGCTGGAAATGACTTTCGTGTTTGTTCATGGTATAATTTTCCAGTTTATTGAGGACAGATATCTCCCAAGGGGCTATATTTTTTGTGATCCAAACATATGTGTTTGATGGTTGCTGGGTTATGCAACCAGCTATTAACAGTTGAAAGCTGAAAGGAGTTGGTGAGGATGGATGGGGAGCTGGGTATGTAAGCGCTGTATAGTGACATCTTTGTACTCTGCAGCACATGCACAGACAAGAAAAAACAGAGATGTTCTGAGCTCCTCCATCTCCTGCAGTCTTCAATGCTTCAGGACAGGCACAGAATGAGCAGAACAAATGAGCCATAAACAGACAAAAAACCCAAACAAACACGGATGTTTTGACATGTTTGGCTAACGGGTGAGAAAATGGCGTCTGAGCTTTTCCTTCTGAAACAATAGTATTAGAGCAACCTCCTACCAACACAGCTGGTATTTTACTGAGGACAGACAGAGGTCAAAAGTGAAAGGTTGGAGTTGAAAAGGAGGGACTGACCTTGTACCAGTTCCGGTCATGCTCGGTGGAATGGCTGTAATACTGAAGAACCTTGGGAATGGTGCTTTCATTGATTCCTTGCAGACTGAGCTGCCACTCACCCAGCTTCAGGAAACATCTACATTGAGGAAAGGAAGATACAAAAGACAGAGGGAGGTTAAAAAAAAACAAAAAAAAACTTTCCTTTTATCAAAAATGTAACATTACTACTTTATTTACGAAAATCTCAACCAGCCTAAAGTAATTTGCTTCAATCAATGACTACTCATTGATTGAAGCGAGGTCTGGACAAACAGGCTCTTAGTGAAAGCTCTGGAACTTTATATTTCAAATAAACTCACTAACTGATATTTTATGTCATACAGCTGACAAAAACATGATCTAAACTTTTTAAGAGACCATAAATATCACTGATGTGAGAAGCGCAACACAATTTAAACAACTCCATGACAACAGTAGCAAGGAGGAAACAAATTCAATGCTGGGACAAATCACAAAAAGAAGTTTATCACCATGCTTATGCTGTCATTGCTTACAAAGAGTTGGCAGTGAGGGTCAATATATCCAAGGGTAGTTTATTAAACAAGAGCTAGATAATGATACAAGACATTTAAAGTATCACTATTTAGGCCAGCAGTGCATTTATTTGCTGAAAGGATGTGGGATCACATCTGGATATTTTTAATTATCCCAAACCACTATAATGTAACCTGACAGTGAGTGCTGCGGTGAGCCTGACGAGGATTCAGCTTCATCCATCATCCTCAGAAACACAGATGCGTACAGGCAAATGGTCGATCTAGTTTTGTTTGGCGGCGCCAAGACACATAATTCATATACAGTACAACTAAACTGAGCAACTGGAAAGCACTGCATTGTTGACCCATCCATCAACAGTCTGAGTACTATTAACAGAGCACCTCCAATAAATTTTCTTTTGGGATTATGTAATTTCTTGTGAGTGCTTTTCCATGTGAGTGTACAGTTTGGGTTCAGCGCCTATGCTGAACAGTTTCCTTAAACTGCAGGGAATTGTTAACGAGCTAGACTTTTGAGAAAGAAGCAGACGGGGACAAGGTGTTTAGGGACGTTGGAACAACATGTTTATTTAGACAGGAGACGCCAGGGTTATTGATCTTAAGTAAAGCAGCAGTGAAATTACACTGGAGTCTTTGGGGAGAGAGAGGGAGAGAGATGTCTATGTGAGTGTGAGAATGCGAGTGTCTAAGTGAGCGGTCCAGGTGTGCTCCATACCACGCAGCCGACCTGCATTCATGAAAGTGTGTCAGCACGTCTGGAGAAAACCGGTTTAGACTGACACTATACAGGTGTTTTTTTCTCTAACATGCATTCCTCAGGCAGCCAGAGTCACTGTCTGGAAGATGCAAAAATGGGAAAAAAAAGCCTTCATTTGCCTGTTGTCACGCTTCTGTGTTGTCATGTATGATTTATGAGATGGGAAGAGGCACATGACCAGCGTGTTTGCGCATAAGGCAAGATGAGACTACTGTATGATTTACTGTAAGTGAGATAATACCTGTCTATTCTCAAGTTGCACCTCTGGCTTGTTTTTAGGCATCTGACCAATAAGATACATGATGTACTGCATTCAAATTCTCCTTCCTGCCCTGGCAAGCAGTGTTCAACCCATTAGAAGACAGCTTCAAAAATCTTCCAAAAGTATTCTGCTGAGCATGCAAAGCATACAAACAACTTCTTTAAGGCTTTGAAGTCACTCTGAACAATTTTTGGAAGTGCATAACTTTCCATTTTCTAATCGCCTAAATCAGGGTCTGGAAACACATGATAGTTATTTAAGTGTCAACTTTTCAAAATTTTGGTGTTGCGTTGACAACTCTTTGAACCAGGCTTCGGACTGCATCCATTACCACAGCGAGGTGAGGTGATGATAGAGGAAAGGTGCTGAGGCTATGCCAGAATAATCAGATGAGGAGCATAGCATCCAATAGGATAGGCGTGGAGCACACACCTGGTCTTTGATACTGTATCCACAGGCATGGTGCCATGTTTGGTTTGTGATAAGTAGCTGTCTGGGACAAAGTGCCAAAAGGGATAACTTTATTCAGAAGTTAGAGGTGAGACATTCATTGAATCTGGCTAGTCTTGAAAAAGACCACAGGATGCCAATGGGCTTGTAAAAGGTGCTATACCAGATTGGGTCATGCACATGGTAAAAGAAGCAGAACACACTGTACATGACCCCTTATGTTTACAACACAAGGGCAGAAAATACATGAGGCTACTTTTTCCTTGCTTTATGCTTTTGTGATTGTGGGTGTCAGGAGGTTGGCACAAGTTTTAACAGTACTGAACCACATCTAAATGATAATGACACATTGGCATTAATTCTGGTGATTTTGGATAACTGTGGATTACTTTAACTTTCCCTCAAGCACTTAAGGTTGCAGTACGTGCCAAGAAACCAAAGCTGTGGTATCAAGTTTATCTCTGCGTCTATCGAAAGATCTAAAATAAGAGTTTTCTGTAAAGCACTGTTATGCAAGGAAACTCACTCAAATGCACACATGCTACTTTGGCATAAGTTAATGAATACACCTATTAATGTGATTAATTGTTACATACGATGCGGTATTCAACTTCTGAATGTAAATCTACTGTACATCGCGCTTACATCTCAGCACTTCATTTTTGCTGTTGAAAAATAAACTTCACATAATGAGAATATTATGGCAATTATTAACTTCCTTTCACACTCTAATGATTGTAATTTGCTGGAACTATGTAACTGCTCAGTGATGTTGCTGTTATAACCTTCCTTTCACTGGTAAAATTTGTTGGCGATATTAAAGGGTTGGAAGCAGCAGGTGCAGAACAGTGTTCATCATCTCATAAACCAATACAACTCTCAGCGGGATCATGTTGTTTCTCTATAATTTCCCTACATTCAGTTACTCCTATGATATGTGCTACTTTTCAACTGAGCCTACATGCTGATCCCAATAACTTGTATTTTATAGGAACACAGCTTAGAAATTTCACTGCACCGGTGTGTATTTGAGCACAAACATGCGCAGGTTGTTCTGATCAATGTCTGGGTCGCCTGGATAAAAATTTATAACTGTTAAAATAACTCAGAAATTGTTATGTAAAAACTCCTGTACTTACTTTTATTTTACTGCTTATTTTAATCAATTTATTGTGAACATTTTCCAGCAATAAAACTGAAAAGTGCTGGAAGTGTATGTGTGCACTTCATATCCAGTATTAGGTGCTGAGCTGCTGCTGTTGCTGCATGCCACGGTATAGAAACAGACCTTGCCATCAGCTTGTGAAGTTCTTGCTTGTGCTGTTGGTCTTCGGCAGCGATGGCGTGCTGGGCTTGTTGCTGCATTCCTTGAACAAAATGCTGCATGTGCTGGAAGGCATCGATCTGGAGAGACAAGAAACAAATACAAACTTCTGGTTAAGACTGCATGAGAGAAATGTGCTTGTTTGGGGGCTTAAGAACTCGACTGACATCACTCTGAATTATATATAAGCAAATGATTTGTGACAAACAAAGAACAGATGTTGGTAAATTGACAATGTGTTTATAATTTTTTTTTTTTTTTTTTCATATTTGGCATGTATTCTGTGGCCTTCCACTGACATGTTACAGGTGTTGTGGTGACCATGCTTTGTTTTATTGTGCTGTTATCGGTTATCATCTGATTGCTTCTACAGAATTAATTTAATACAGTATTCCCAAAAAAACATTCTTTTCTATTCATATCTGTGTTGCTGGACTTACTACTGGTCCATTGGGAAAATCCAGCTTCTCCATCTGTCCAAGCCACCTGTGTTGTTATGGATACACTGTTTTTGTTACTTAAACTTACATCTTAAGTCATTTTAAGACCCCTGTGGCATGGTGTGGTCTGAACTGAACAAAGCAGCCTCATATAACACACTGTGCACCTTCCAAAGACCGAAGTGTAGAAAATGAGGGACTGATCTACTAAAAGCATGAGATGGCAGTCCAGACTGTATATTACCTATGAGGAGGATTTTGTATCAGGATTTTGAACCTTCTTGAAAGGTTCAAAATAATTTATGTAGAAATTACTTCCAAAAAAATAATCGGATCCTCTTCATGGAAGTTAAAGCTTCACAAGTCTTGCCTTTGCCATGAAGCATCTATCCCTGGTGGATGATCAGTAACACTCGAGTCATGGCAAGTGTGATGAGTGACGGCCCAAGCTGATGTTCCCCACAGTGAAGACAGGGGAGGGATCCTTTCCAGCTATGTGTGTGTGTGTGTGTGTGTATGTGTGTGTGTATTTTTATATTGTGAGATGTCTGGTTAGCAGTGCAGCTGGCCCCTGCAACAGCAGTGTTTGCACTCACACTTACCTAAGCCCTCTAATGAGACCTGAACTCTGGAACCTCCAACACTATTCAACACCTGGCAATAAATGTGGGTGTGTTTATGTGAACTTGGGGGTGCATGTGTAGTAATAGAATGTTTGTGTATGTGTGTGTATGTGTGTGCTGTTGACAAATGGCACAGGGCGGAGCAGTGTAGCCCCATGCTGCTTTGGTGATGATGGCATGCAGTGCGCAACACAGTGAATAGCAAAATATAAGGTCACTCAGCTCCTGGCAGTTGGAAGGCTGGTGGGCTTTCCTGCTTTTAAGCACAAATCCTTCTGAACAAACACTGGCATTTGTAGTGCTTACTTCATTTACTGTTGCCATAGTTATGATGGACTAGTGACACCAACATTAATCAAAATGTAAACACTGCAGTGGGTTTCAGTGATCAAGTCAGTAAGCAAACTGAAAATTGACCTATACAGTCATCCCATTACGCAGTTTTGGAGCTTTGATTCCTTCCTACAGCCGTAGTTTGTTGATGAAATGTTTCTCAGGCTGCCTATCTGGCAAGTGGTAAGTGCTGCCTGGCGATACTTTAAAAACTTAGCATGTGAAGATCCAAGCTGAAATGTCTCCCTTTTCCATTTGGTTTAAAATAACTACTTTCTGTACTTTGTCCTAAGTATGAAATCTGATAGCTAGAAAAATTAAAAACATTCACACA
>JANJYQ010063904.1:0-17936 GCA_024605255.1 Rastrelliger kanagurta | reverse complement strand
TGTGTGTGTGTGTGTGTGTGTGTGTGTGTGTGTATAGCCATGTTTTAGTCTTATAATCTTGAATATTTTATACAGAAAGCATAATCAAATTACAGTAAAAAGTACACTCTAGTATATCGCTTGACATAGACAGTATAGAGATCTTACAAAATAGTATGGAGTCAGCGTTTTTGTGGCAGTGCAATAGAATTGATTTATGTAAGATTTACCATGCTTAAGTATAATAACAAAGAAATGCAATATAAAGGATGCTTTATAATTTGCCTGTTTTAGAAAACTCAGCATCCATTGAGAGCCTGTAGCATATTACTGTTTGTTCTGTTAAGGCTGCACATAGAGAGACAGGGAGTAATGATAATAAATCAAGAGCAGCAGCAGTAGTGATCCAACAACTGTACTTTTGGATTATGAAACATTTGTTTGTATCACATTAAGATCAATTCAGACAAAAGGGCAGCTATAAGAATAAATAATAAATAATGGGGGCATTGCATCAGCCTTTTGGGGTTTCATTTTAAGCATGGTGAATTTTTCAAACTTTCAAACTGAATTGTTGCAGTGCTCAACAATGATGTCTCATCTGAATTCAAAAACTAAGAATGAAAAAAAAAGAAATGTGACCATGAGTGATTTTAAAGATCCTGTCTCTTGAATCTTTGCTAGGCTGTGTGGCTCGCAGAGTGAGCTCTCCCTTCCCTCACCTGCTGAAAAATGAGGACATTGTCAGCTGCTGCCTTGACCTCAGTGCTCCCTGCATCTCATTTCGGGTTAACGGTCTGCCTGTGCAGGGCATGCTGGAGAACTTCAGTGCTAATGGACTTCTTTATCCTGTGGTCAGCTTCTCTGCTGGAGTCAGGTCAGTAGTGTTTCATTGATTCTTATATAATGTAAAGACTTATGAATTTTGAAATTTAATCAGTGTACTGAAATTTCATTCTTAAACATTTAGCATTATGTGTCTAATAAGCCGTCACAGTGTACACTAAATGTTTTTCTTGTCCTGTTTCTGGAAACAAGGGTTCGTTTTTTGCTTGGAGGAGCACATGGAGAGTTTCGGTTCCTGCCCCCACCAGGTTTTGCTCCCTGCTCTGAGGCTCTGCTACCCAGAGTCAAGCTGAAGGTAGAGCCATGTCATAGATACATCTTGGATCATAGAGATGGGAAACAAGAGCTCATTGGTCCCTTAGCACCCGTCTCTCCAGTTATCTTCATGCCCACACCAGTAGATATCAGCAAGGTAAAAACAGTTTATTTTTATTGTTTTTATTATTTCTTACTTATTATTTTATTTTCAGGTTCCAGATTTCTTTTAGATACACAATGATGTTTATATCTAATTTTAAGTTTTTCCTTTATACTAACAATATACATTATTTTCATAGGTGCTTCTGCCTCCACAAATTGAGAATATTCGAGAAAAAATGGCAGAGAATATCCATGAACTTTGGGCGATGGACAAGATTGATCTTGGGTGGACATACGGAACGGTAAGAAAAGAGAATCAACATAATTAAAACATTTTAATTACACTACACAAACTGAAGTTTGTAAGACATTTATGCAATCTACTTGCCCAGCTTGCTTCCATTTTGTTTGCAGTGAAAAATATCTTTCATCAAACAGGTGAGGGATGAGGGGAAGAGGCATGATCCTTGTCTGGTGGAGTTCTCTAAGCTGCCAGAGCAGGACAGGAACCACAACCTTCAGATGGCTCAGGACACCCTCAAGTGAGGGTTATTATATCTGTCATATGATGATGAAAAAAAACACAATTTTACATGATCATTGTGCTGATTTCTTATGGTATTATTGTCAACAGTTCATTAAAAGTTGCACAAAAAGTAATATGAAATAATCTGCAGTGAATGTCAAAGTTTTTATTTTAGTCATAGACAATTTTTCTGTTTTTTTCCCCATTCGAGGACTCTTCTTGGCTTAGGTGTCCACATTGGTTTGATTGATGACCACGCCGAGGAAAGGGTCAAATACACAAGACTTTCCTCTAAGTATGCATTAATCATATATTTAATATATTTCATCTCTTATTGCTTGAAGCCTTTGAGAATAGAAAAACAACTCGGAGGATCAATTTCTCAGCAAAGCTCATTGTTGTAAACTCACATGTCTAATTTTAGATTTTGCTTAGGGCAACAGCATGTCTGATGACTATCTTCTTCAAAGATACTGTAAAAGCACAAGTACATTTTAGTCTTTAACTTTACAATCATTTTTCAGTGTCTGTGGTGATCTTGACTCAAGTTCAATTTTTATTCCCTTTCTCAGGTATGAGCAATCTAATGGTTACAGGCCTGCCCCAGTAGATCAAAGCCAAGTTTTTCTGAGCCCAGCCCATGAAGAAGTAATTACTTTGTTGGCAGAGAATGATCACAATATATGGGCCAGAGAGCGTATCAAGCAGGGATGGACCTATGGAGCCCAACAGGTTAATGTTCTGTGATGTATTACTACATTACATTACTCTTGGTCACAACATGGACATGCACACAATAGCTGCTGATACTCAAAACACTGATGCTGTTTTTCTCCTTTTGCAATTGTATTTTCAGGATGTAAAAGCCAAGCGGAGCCCTTACCTTGTGCCCTACAGCCTTCTTGATGAAAAAACTAGGCGAGTGGGCAGGGAGGGTGTCAGAGACACTGTTTGCACCCTGCTAGCCTACGGTTACAGCCTTGAGCTACTTAACCAGGAACAGAGTATGTCATTATTTTTATGGGCTTCACCTCAGTTCATTGACTGTTACATGATATCCAGCATAAACTAATGATATTCAGTACATTAGTTGCTCTATTTAGCAGCATTTAAAGTACAGAAAAAGATGTATTACAGTCATAATAATGCAAAGATACACTGTGTTTAATGAGAAATTAAGTTTTTTTTTTTTTAAATGGATAACATTTTCTTTTTGGCTTTGCAGCCACATTATCAAGCCCGTATCTCTTCTCTGCCGAGAAGAGCAGAGTGTTCAGACCAGATAAATCATATGCTGTGACCCAGGGGAAGTGGTACTTTGAATATGAAGTAGTGACAGCGGGGAATATGAGAGTTGGCTGGGCCCGTCCAGGGTGTAGCCCAGATAAAGAACTTGGCTCAGATGACCAGGCGTATGTCTTTGATGGACTTGAGGTAAGATTTTAAAGTTTTTAATATGGCTAATTTACCAATGTTAAGCCTAAATCAGTGTGTTAAAGCCCGGGTGTGGATTTTTTTCTAATTTGAACATTCCTCAATTATACTAAAAAAACATGGCTCTGGTTTGCAGACATTTCTTGATTTACTCTTACAATATACACAATTATAATATACCTGGATCTAATAAAAATCAAATCTGTTTATAAATTGGTGTATTTTAGCTGTGTGATCATTAATGGTGCCAGATGATGTTATGGAGAGGAGATGATGAGGCATATAATAACCGTGAAATGAGAGGAATTGGAATTAATCACCAAAATATCCCAAAAAAATACTGTGGCTCAATGCAACACATTCTTACTTAGAGTTGCATGTCCAGGCAATATCATCTGATTTCAACCCAGTATTTGATCAACAACACAGCTGTCACAATTATAGCAAAGCTGTAATTAAGATGTGCAAGTCTGATTAATCAATTGGTGTGCTCAAACAGTAAAACAGTTTCCAAAACATTTCAAATAAGTACACAAAAATATACATTGCATAAATACACTTGCTGCTATTTAACCTTAATTAACCTTTTCCTGTCTGAAAGCACTTGTCTTGATTATCATCTAACTCATTCTCCTGTTACTTTCAGGCTCAGTGGTACCATCAGGGCGGTGAGCCCCTGGGGCGTCCGTGGCAAAGAGGTGATGTGGTGGGTTGCTTGGTGGACATAGCTGAACGCACCATGATGATCACGCTCAATGGGGAAGTGCTGTTTAATGACAGAGGATCGGAGCTGGCTGCCAAGGACTTTGATATTGGAGATGGTCTGGAAGAGTTTTTGACTTTCTTTCAGTGCAAAAACTTATTGTTCTGATAAACTGATGCATAATAAATCAAGACACTGATTTTGATTTGACAGTACAATCCCATTCTTGGAAAAAGTCAAACAATCATATTTTCCACTTCCCTCTTTTTTCATCATCCTATGTCTCCCAGGTATGCTGCCTGTGGTCAGTGTTGGGGTGAATCAGGTGGGGAGGTTGAACTTGGGCCGTCATGTGGGCTCTTTGCAGTACTTTACAATATGTGGCCTTCAGGAGGGC
Organism: Rastrelliger kanagurta; assembly: GCA_024605255.1. Taxonomy (NCBI): domain Eukaryota; kingdom Metazoa; phylum Chordata; class Actinopteri; order Scombriformes; family Scombridae; genus Rastrelliger; species Rastrelliger kanagurta. The sequence goes on along the minus strand of JANJYQ010063904.1, from coordinate 13,691 downwards.
TATGAACCTTTTGCTGTCAAAATGAGCAGAGATCCAGCCCTGTGGATGAGTTGGAATCAGCCTCAATTTACCTCCATACTGCCTGATGATCATAACTTACAGGTTAGTCTTTGCTGCAGCTTGGCTAATGTATCTTTTGAGTCATGTAGTATGGTGTAAGTACTGTAGGTACAGGCTCTATGGGACCCAGGGTTTTTATAGCATTGATAATTGATAGCACTGATCCTTGATATCTTGTTCAAATCTTATTCAAGGTCACAAGAGTCAGTGGCTCAAATGATTCTTTATCCAGCCTGAGGGTCGCCCAGCGGTTGTTTGCACACCATGGTGGAGGCAGTGAAATGGACTTTTACCGTCTCAGCATGTCCATTGAATGTGCTGCCATCCTTACCAGCCCTGCAGGAGGAGTGTCATCAGTGGCCTCCAGCTCTCTCTCTCCAGGTTCAGATATATTGTTACATCATGTTAATGATGATATGTTCAAGTTGGCCTCTGAGAGGACTCAAGAAGACTTAATAAAGGACAACAATATGGTTTTGTTTGGTTTGCCAAGCTTAGACAGTAAATGAAATTACCCCTGATGCAGCATTAAAAATACAGAGCCATTACTAGATGAGAATTGAGTGAAATAATTAGTGTGCGAGATCTGGGCAGCTGTTCTTTGCAGTTACACAGATTAGCCACTATCCAGATTATTTATATTTTACCATTATGACCTTGATGAGCTGTTCTGTTTAAGCTCCCTGGGGTCCTGCTGTAATTAATTCCTGTTGTCCTTCTAGTAAGGAAAGAGCAGGAGGACTTGGACTCTGACTTTGAAGTGCTGATGAAGTCAGCCCACAGCTTTGCTGGCTCAAGAGATGAGCTCAACCATAAGGATCATAACCATGACAAAACATCAAGATTGAAACAACGGTAGGTTGTTACAGAATAGGGAAATATGTAACGAAATGCAGTTGCTTGGAACATGGAAAAGTAAGAAGTTATTTTAGTTAGGGTAGTAATGTACCACTTATTAAGAAACATATATGTACCTCCCTGTGTGCCATATGATTAAAATGATAGACGTGTGGTTATGAGTGAAGTCCAAATTAAATTACAGAAAACAGAAGAAATTAAGATTGTGAAAGAAGTAAAGATAACAATCTGTGTATTTGCATTTTAAACACATTTATCTTCGCTTGTTTTTGTTTGGTAAGGTTCATGCTGAGGAGGACTAAACCAGGTCTTGTCAGCAGCAACTCATCTGCACGGCTCATAGAAGATGTTGTAGTTGAAAAAGATAACTGTGATCACCCTATCCAGAACTCCAGAGTAAGACTTTCATTTTCCTTATCAGATCAATTTTAATAAGAAAACCATATATGTATGGACTGTTATTTCTAAATTATTTATGACAAGTAAGTTATAATGACAGATAAGGAAAAAGGTGTTTGGGCTCTTCTGCATAGGATAAAATGGTACTGCAGGCCTTTTGCACATGTATTGTGCTTTAGCTCTTTGCTGTAATCAACAGCCACAGTGAAAATATTGGATGCAAAATGCAGTGACACCAACTGACCTCTCTATTTCAGTATTACTACTCCGTGAGGGTTCTTCCAGGTCAGGAGCCATTTAATGTGTGGGTAGGCTGGGTTACGTCTGATTTTCATCAGCATGACATGACTTTTGACCCTGACAACATCCACACTGTGACTGTTACCCTTGGTGATGACAGTGGCAAAGTCCAGGAAAGGTTAGTGCACACCATTATTGCTAGTATGGGTAAAATGAAATACTAATTGCAGAAAGAGATACCATTGATTGCTGCCATGATTATCCTCATTACACTAGAATCCCAAACTATGTTAATAAATTACTGTATCCCTGAAGAAGTTGTGAAAAGAGAATCCTTTGTGCTTTAAATTCACTAGTGATTATTTTGAGTTTCATCACAAATTAGCACCAAACTGCCTGATAATCATATTCCTATCTTCTTGCACAGTGTGAAACGAAGTAACTGTTACATGGTGTGCGCCGGAGAGGCCACAGGTCTCTCTAGGAGTCGGAGAAGTGCAGGACTGGAAATTGGCTGCTTAATTGACACAGTCACTGGGCTGCTCACCTTTACCTCTAGTGGAGTGGAGATGTCCACCTTCTACCAAGTATGTCATGCAGGACAAAAATTCTTAATGAGTATTTTGTCTTCTCTATTAATTTTCTCTCAATTATTAGTGATTAAAGACTAAAATGTTGGAATGCATTATTAAAGTGATGTGGTATTGTTATACCAAAATCAGGTGGAGGCCAGTACGAAGCTGTTTCCTGCTGTTTTTGTCAAGCCCACCACCAGCAGCATGTTTCAGTTTGAACTGGGACATGTAAAGGTAAATTAACCTTTAATTTTTTAACTCTGCTTAAGACATTAGGAAAGAGTTTGTGCTTGTTGTCATGTCTTTTAATAAAAATACTAACATGCGAGAAAATTTAGGGAAATTGTTGTAAATAGATTGGATTATTGGTAAATTAGGCTGCAGTCTGGCAAATTACTGTGTGTTAAGTTTTTCCTCTGTGGAGTACTAATTTCCCTTTTATCTCAGTTTTTATTCAGTGTTTCAACTTTTTGTATTGTTTTAAAATGTTTGGTCTGTGGTGCGTGTCCTGTTGTCCTGTCGATCCAGAATGTCATGCCGCTGTCAGCTGGTTTACTTCGCAGTCAAAGACAGAACAGCACTCCTGAGTGCCCCCCAAGGTTTCAGGTTCAGCATCTTCACCTGGTTTCATGGACCCGGGTACCGTGCAATACATTGAAAGTGTTCATAGATCGGCCAGATGAGTACCATGGCTGGAGGGTCCAATGTTTTGAACCTGTTCAAGTTATGAGCCTTCAGATCCCTGATGAAAACAGGTCAGAGAGTAGAAAAGAATGTTATTGGAATAAGACCTTCAGATTTAAATGCACCGTTGGTATTGCATGTTTTAATCACAATGTCACTACTAGCTCACATTTTCCTTGTTCCACTGTGAGCTGCAAACACCAGGCAACATGCACTTGTTTGCACAATGTGTAGTTTGTAGTTGTGAAGTCTGACAATTAGAGTTTTAAGTTTTTCTTGAGCAAGCAACAACTGGCATTAACCGTGTCCTTCCCTTTTGATGATGTGTTGACATCGTAGGTGTGTTGACATTTTGGAGCTATCGGAACTTGATGCCCTCTTGACCTTTCACCACCACACCCTCCTCCTCTACTACTCTTTGTGCGCCCTTGGTAACACCAGAGTTTGCCATGTCATCTGCAGTCACATTGATCAGTCCCAGGTCCTTCATGCCATTCAAAATCCCAATCTTCCTGGCACACTTCGCTCTGCATTTTACCAGTTGCTTATTCAGGTGATTGTTTGTTTTTCTTTGGGTTACATTCATTGACTTGTCTTTGGAGAGTAGATAAATTAATTCTCTATTCTTGATTTTCAGGTTCATCTCAGCAGCCATGCCACCGCATGTCTCATGATGAACAATGAATACATTGTACCTATGACAGAGCAGACCAGGAACATCACTCTTTATCCCAGCCATGGTGGTAATGGGAGGAATGGACAACCTCTAGAGGGCATTCCCAGCTGTAGTCTTAGTGCATCTCTTAAACCACAGATGTGTTTCTCCTCTCCCTGTTTTGTCAGGAGTGATGAGATAACAAGTGATGCAGTTGAAATAGGTAGCCCAGAAGTCCCTCTGGACGTACTGAAGAACCTGACAGTGGATATGCTGACTGCAGGAGTATGGGCTGTGGGTCAGGGTGTGAGGGACCCTGTGGGAGGCAGCACTGAGCTTCTGCTGGTTCCTCTAATTAGATTGTTCTACACCCTACTGGTAATGGGGGCACTGGGGGATGAGGAACTGGTTCAAGTTCTGAAACTGGTAGAACCTGGAGTCTTAGATGCTGAAACCCCTGAGGAGGAAGAAAAAGAAGAGGCTAGTGATGAAGATGAAGAAGAAAGACAGGGAGGCAGAAAGGAAGATGACAATCCTGAACAAGGACTTCTTCAAATGAAGCTTCCAGAAGCTGTCAAACTTGAGGTGAAATGTTTCTTTTTTTCCCTGTGTGGTATATATTTGGATTAGTTTAAGATGCTATTTTTCTGTATTCTGTAAGAATCATCATATATCATGATGAATTTAATATTAAACTACTTCTCTCTTCAGCTCTGCCACCTGCTGTCCTACCTGTGTGATTGCCAGGTACGCCACAGGGTAGAAGCTGTGGTTGCCTTCTCTGACACATTTGTGGGTCAGCTGCAGGAGAACCAACGTTTTCGCTACAATCAGGTCATGCAAGCACTCAACATGTCCGCTGCACTCACTGCCCGCAAGACCAAGGAGTTCCGGTCACCTCCACAGGAACAGGTTGAATGGCTGTAATTAAATTATGAATGTTATTTAAGAGGATTAAAGTGTACAAACTGTTGTGGTTATGTGGTATGGTTTCTAATGTGTTGCAGCAGCTGTGTACTTTAGTAATTATGTGTGTTGCATGGTTTTTATCTTTTTTCAATTCAATTCATAATGAGTGGCATTTGTTCATATATTGTCAATACTGTCACCTATGACCTGTCTTTAGATCAACATGCTGCTGAACTTCAGAGAGGATACACAGCAGCAGAACTGTCCGTGTCCAGTAGAAACTCAACGGGAACTGCAAGACTTTCATCACCTCCTCAACACACACTGTGGTTGGAACACTGTTTATCTTTGACTGATTCATTATTAATCCTAGCCGAGCCAGGGAACAATGAAAAAGCTCTGAAAAGGCACTTACCGTGATTACCTCCGAGGGCATCTCATCTTATTTTGCTGTCACTGTGCAGGCATCGAATTGGACAGTGACTCAGAGGATGAAGAGGATGATGAGAAGTCTTTAAAAGATCGAATTCTGAGTCTTATGGCAAGAGTTCTTGGGATGAAGATGGCACCTGTAGAAGTGGAGGAATGCAGGTCACAGAGTCCAAGTAAGTGCATCTGTATTGTGTTGCAGAATCCTTTCTTTTAATATTTTGAATACAGTGCTTTTGAAAACTGCTGCATCCTATCACTATTGATGCATCCAATATTTGATTCAGGATTAATGTGAAGAAACGTATGTTGGTTGTTATATAAAAAATGGTTAGTTAGTAATATATTCACCAAGCTAGATTTTTTTAGCACAAAGGTAGAATGTTTCCAGTTCACCACTTTTCACCTCCTGGTCCTTCTGCAGAGTCCCTCAAAAAGTTAATCTCAAAGACCATGGTGCGCTGGGCTCAAGAGACTGAGATGGAGGACCCTGAACTGGTTAGAGCTGTCTTCTCTTTGCTGCACCGCCAGTATCAAGGCCTTGCTGGTCAAATGGCAGCCCCCCTCTGCAGAGCCTATACAATCAGCCAAGGTTCAGTGGAGGACACTATGGCTCTTTTTTCCTCCCTTGGCCAAATACGCTCTCTCCTCAGTGTCCGCATGGGGAAAGAAGAAGAAAGGCTGATGATCAGAAGACTAGGGTAATACAAGATGAGTTGCTCTTTTCAATATATCATATTTATTGTGAGCTTATTATAATGTTTGTGTAGTCGAGTATTTTTACATTCCTGTCATTTTATGTACTCCTTCCATACAGAGACATTATGAACAACAAAGTTTTCTATCAGCACCCCAACCTAATGCGGGCATTGGGAATGCATGAGACAGTGATGGAGGTGATGGTCAATGTTCTGGGGGAAGGGGAATCAAAGGTGAGATTATAGTACTAAAACTTGTTCTAAACTTTTGATATTTTTTTTCTAGTTAAGAAAGCAGGACGTTGGCTGTTGCTCAGTTTAATACGTTAATTGAACTATGCTAATGATAATTCAGCCACATGTCGAAGTAAAGATAAAAAAAGTTAAAATGATATGTTCTTACTGATATGTATGATTACTTTGGCTATACCTACACAGTACATACTAAGTGTATTTTTGTAATACATACGTATGGCCTCCTCACATTTAGTTTTTCTTTGTATGCATATATTAACTTGCTAGGAGATTTCCTTTCCAAAGATGGTGGCCAGTTGCTGCCGATTCCTGTGTTATTTTTGCCGCATCAGCTGTCACAATCAGGGAGCCTTGTTTTACCACCTCAGCTACCTTTTGGAAAACAGCAGTGTTGGCCTTGGTACAGTACATTTTATTCCTTAACTTCCCTTTGTTAATGTCTGAGTGATTTACAAAGTAACAGAAACTTTTATAGACATATTATAATGCATTACAATATTATAGCTCTTCCTTATACAGATTTCTGAAGTTAACTAAATTATGTATAACCTCTAAATTGTAACCTAAGAGAAGTGTTGTTTCAAATGAGGCAGTTTTGGAGGTTGTAGTGCTGCTGTAAGCATCATATGAAATCTCAAAATGTAACACTAAAGGTTTTACAAAACTATTTTAATTAGTAAGAATTTTTCAGTGAATTGTTGTATTGAATAACACAGAAATGCCTGTTATTGTGTCTGACTGTTTTACCCTTTTCGATGTCATTACCTTGCCCATGAGAAAATGGAAGGGAAAAAAAAGCTCTTATTTGACCTATTCTTACTATGAAATTTAATTTTAGATCCAAAAATAACCTTGTGGGGCTGTTCGGATTCTGTCCTCATCATAAGACCCTCCAACAACCTGGCATTATATAATTTATGAGTCTGTGCTCTATTTTATGCCTTCATTCCTTAGCTTCGCCATCTATGCGTGGGGCCACTCCGCTGGATGTGGCAGCAGCTTCTGTTATGGATAATAATGAACTGGCCCTAGCGTTGAGGGAACCTGACCTAGAGAAGGTGAGTTAATATTGAGTGCATTCCTCCACAGCTATGTAGCTTAATAGTATCCATGATATAATTTATACATTGATAATTACATTGATAAACTCTGTAATTAACATGGCCCCGCACTGCATATCATTTTTCAGTGTCTCATTCTGTTCATCTCATTGTTTTGATCTTTAATTTTATCTCTTTCTCTGTGTACACCTCTTTGTGTTAATATGTTGACAACATCAGTCAGGATGCAGGTATCATTCAGCAATACATGCAGGAGCTGTAGTGTCTACTGACACCAGCCGTATAATGAGCATCACACTGCATAATAAATGTCACCATTTGCATAATTACCACTTGTTACCTGAAATCCAAATTGGACAAAAAAAGTATATTTATTGGTCCAGGTTCTAAGAAAGGCATAATAATAATTTAGGTTCAGCCTGAGGGATAAATGCATTCCTTTTCTGTAACCGAATTTCTTATAAACTAATCTATCTAGGTGGTGCAGTACCTAGCTGGATGTGGTCTTCAGAGCTGCCCAATGCTAGTGGCTAAAGGTTATCCTGATATTGGGTGGAACCCTGTGGAGGGTGAACGTTATCTGGATTTTCTACGTTTTGCTGTCTTCTGCAATGGTAATCTTTTCATTCCATGCATAGATCCAGATGTTGCAAACTTCAACCAACTGAATACTAAGAACTCATAGTGACTGTGAAAGTTTCAAAAAACATGCCCTGGCTAGAGCCAGTGTTTGGTTTGTCTGTTTTGAGGTACTATATAAACATGGTTTATTAATGCACTCTGTCCCTGTTTAAATAACCCAATAAATAAAGAAAAACAAAGTCTAGAAGGCAGAAGAGGGTGCAACATTTCATGCTCTCAATTAACTAAGCTATTAGCGATAGAGGTAATTAACTTGGGGTGTGTGAAGGGGGGTTTCTACTATTGATTTCCTTACTTTGTAGCTGTGCCCAGAAGGCATCAGTTCAAATTGTCCTTGAGGGTGTTGACAGTTGAGCCAAATGGCATTAGCTTTCTGTACCACATGCCTCGTAGTGATTTCAGTTGGGCCTCATTTATATACAGCCTTTGAGCTTTACATACATTAAACAGTATCATTATTGTATTGATTCTCTTGGTCTCTTTGCAGCTTATTCAACTGGAATCTCTACCATTTAAATGTTTTCTCTGTTGAGATGAAAATGAATTAAGAAACAAAAATATGACCCACGCAATGATATATGAATGAATAGCATCTTTATCTTTTGTGTATCCATCAACCACAGGTGAGAGTGTAGAGGAAAATGCTTACGTGGTGCTGAGGTTGCTGATTCGTCGGCCTGAGTGTTTTGGTCCTGCTTTGCGAGGTGATGGAGGACATGGTCTCCTATCAGCCATGGAGGAAGCCATCAAGATCTCAGAGGACACTTCAATGGATGGACCATCCACCACCTACCAGTCCAACAGAACGCTGTCAGTCAAAATTTATTGTATGTTGAATTCTTTAGAGTGTAGAGTTTTTGTGTATGCACATATATTTGAGGCTGACAGATAGTATAATGTCTTAGAAATTTATTCAATTCACCAATTTAATGCTGCTGCATGGACAATGACTTTGATCCCACAGTTTGAAAATTGGTTTGAAATTGTATTTGGCCTCTCTCTCCACACATCTCTCACATGACAAAGCTACGGTGGCAGCACATTACAAAAGTCTATGCATGAAAAGTGGTGTTATAAATATTATACTGTTTTTGCTGTGCGGCAGGTCAGGCTATAGATTGCAAGATTACAAAAAGTTCAATGGTCAGTGCATATTTGTTACATCAGTGCTGTAGACTCTAAAAAAAGTATAATTTTCAATACATCCTTTGTTTCTGTCATCTCATTCCCATGACTGTCTGTAAGCTTGTTGGTTGTGTATCGGAAGTTCAGTAACAAATGGAATCAAAGTTCATGCTCATTAAACTTGCTATGCTTGCCATGTGGAAAATGATTTAATATAAATGCTCTGCTTCTCTGCACATTATTTATTAATATCTTTTTAGTTGTTTGTTTTTGAATACAGACCCTCGGAAGTCACCTCCATGTAAAACAAAATATTGTAATGCTGTATATGTAAGCCTGTTCAAGAGTGTTTGTTTTATCAAAAACATTTTTTCTGTCTGGAAAATAACTTAGGTTTATTTAGGGATATGCAATGATTTAGTTCTGCTCGAAGTCCTTTGTGATTTTTTTTCTTCTTAACATATTTTTAATTAATTGTTTTGTGTATCAGAAATCTTGTCAAGGACAGTGATGATGACGTCATCCACATGGGGCACGCTATCATGACCTTTTATTCAGCTCTTATTGACTTGTTGGGGCGCTGTGCTCCAGAGATGCATGTGAGTGTTCTTTCAGCCTTCAGCATCCTTTCTGCATCAATATCTACTGATATTTCCAACAATAAAGCCTAATGGAGAAAGTCTGCTACATCTTTTTATAGAATGAGCCAGAATAAGTCAAAAGTATGTCCATCAAAATTCTACCTTCTTTGATGTTATTTACTCTAAAGGGTAATTGGCTAAATCTTGTCAGAAGTTGCCCTGCAGTGCCTACATGTATCAGTATGCACAAAACCAGACTAGCCCAGATTAGGGAATGGGCATGTTTACTGTCAGTGTAAGAGTCTAAGAATATTTGCCTTTTAAAATTGTCATTAATGAAATGCAAATATAATCAAACTAAAATAGCAAAAAAGCAAATTACGAAAAGTACAGCACTTTTAGGAAATGCATCAGTAAAAGCTAATAGTTTTAGAAAAAGACAACAACTTAGAACTGTGTTCCTGTGGGACAAATTACACATTGATTATGCAAAATGAGCTATAACCCTACATTTAGAACCATTATATCACTGTATCAGTATGTATGATGCATGGCGTTGTATATTACTGACTGATATTTATTTCTGAATTTCTGCAGCTAATTCAGGGAGGCAAAGGAGAAGCCATCCGTATCCGTGCCATTTTGAGGTCACTCATCCCTATTCAGGATCTTGAGGGAGTCATCAGCATCACCTTTCAAATCCCTTCAGTGTCAAAAGGTCAAATCAGCTTTTACGCTCATATCACTTATTGCACAATCACCTGGGTTGTCTGTTGTGGCTGCTGTAAAGTGAGATTCATTAAGATTACATTACTCACTGGGCTGTAGAGACTTAGTCTGTGACTGTGTGCAGCCACTGTGTCCCTGTGACTGTCAAAGTTTTGTTGATGGTGAAAATGGATGAGCTGGATTAGATGGCATGTGTAGCTGCATGTAGTTGGATATTGTTTCCAAGAATGTGGCCCAGGGTTCAGTGCCAGACCTATTACAGTCTCCATCTATGTCAACAAACCATGGCATAATACACAAAATGCTATGTAAATGTTTTTGCTCTTCTAGACTAATTATAATTTTGTGTGTTCCCAGATGCTTTTTAAATGTTAAATGAGGACAAACCCCAATACTGCTCTCTAGCTCTCGTGTGTTTCCCTTTAATATTGGATGGTTTTAACTGCACAGGGCATTAATATTGCATTAGTAAAAGATATAATTCTGGTTATTTTTTATTATTGATATCCAGAACATTTTGTGTAAACAGGTTTAGCAATTGAACAGCACTGAGGAAACCTTGGCACAACATGAAAACAAGACTGACTTTTTCCCAGCTTTCAAAAACAACCAGTGAAACAAACAAGAGGATTCTACTTACAACATATACATTTTCAATGTACAATAAATCAATATGACTTTTAGTTGTAACATTGGATCTTTTTATTTGTTTTATTCAAGATGGTATGGTGGTTGAGCCTGACCTGTCTACAGTGTTCTGCCCAGACCATAAAGCAGCTATGGTTCTCTTCCTGGACCGGGTGTATGGCATCGAGAACCAGCGTTTTCTTCTCCACCTGCTAGATGTTGGCTTTCTACCTGACTTTCAGGCAGCTGTCTCTCTTGACACTGTAAGGAGAGAAAATATTATTTTGTTGCCTCGGTCACCTGCTGAAAATTATTTCAGTATAACATTACAGCAGTGACCTGACTTTTTATTAATCCTGCAGCCAGTTAGCAATGTCAAATATCCATATGTAAAATGGACTTTGTGATACATTTCATGATCTGTTTTATCTTTCTGCCACCTTACTCCATCATGTCCGTTTAGTTCAACATAGTGAATTAGACTCTGTGTAAATGTAATCTCCCTTCTCATCATAGGCTGGCTTAGGATCCACTGACATGGCCTTGGCCCTCAACAGATATTTGTGTGCAGCTGTGCTTCCCCTGCTCACCAAATGTTCAGCTCTCTTCTCTGGTTTAGAGGACCATGCCTCAACGCTGGATTCTCTCATCCAGGCAATCTATTGCCTCTCCAAATCTCTAAGCTTGACTAAGGCTCAGAGAGACACCATTGAAGATTGTTTATTAGCTGTGTGCAGGTACTTTTAGTTGATATGGTAGAACAACCAGGTTATTATTGTAAAGAATTGCCTTCAGATAAGGTATTGATTTTTCAGCAAGTCACTCATTGATTATATATAGGTTATGTTACAAGATTATTTTTGGTAGCTGCATCCTCTGTGGTCTACTGATATTGATTCACTAATTATTTGCACCATTAGCTTTCATTGTCCTCTTTTTCAGTTTGGTGTTTGACTAAATAATGAGAAATTGCTGCAAATTATTGTTAACTGATGCAGACACATCACTTTACTCATTATATGGAATGAATCACTGTGAAGTCTGTTTTTGCCCATTTTGGTTATAGTTGACCAAATTCAATCAAAATGTAACAAATCAATTAACATCCCGCCCAAAGTATCCTTTTAATTATGTTTGTCATTCATTGGAAACATGATAATCAGTCATTACATGATTCATTGCGTGTGTGTTGGTGGGTGTAGTGACTGATGGTGTAATCATTGGTGTCCTCAGTAAACTCCCGCCGTCTATGATGCAGCCTCTTCTTCGACGTCTTGTCTTTGATGTCCCCAATCTCAAAGACCACAGCAAGATGCCACTAAAGGTAGTTATAGAAGTTGCAGTTTTACATTTTGTGAAAATGTATCAGTAAGATGGATCACTTTAACCAACTTTGATCATTACTTTTGTGTTGCAGCTCTTAGCCAGCCACTATGAGCAGAGGTGGAAGTACTACTCACTAACTGGTGGGCAGGGGGACCAGGGCTTGGCCTCTGACGAGGAGCTCCAGTTGTCACGAAAGTTGTTTTGGGGAGTGTTTAAGGCCTTGGCAAAGAAGGTAGAAGATATTTGACAGTTTAATAACTGCTATCATTGATTTATTTCCTCCTTTCTTTTTCCTCCCTCCCCAAAATCTATTTCAGTAGTAACTGCGACCTAACAGTGAGTTTTCCTTAAGTGTACTGTTAGAAGGAACTGAGTGGAAGGTGTACCACGATTAAGAGTTAATTTTTATATCCTGGTATGAAATCTCCCATTCTCAAACAGACTTTATCAGTAATTAAATCTTCTTGCCCTTTACTGCAAGCATACATGATTATATATCTGACAGACTCTTATGTGACTAAGTGAGGACATCAAAACATCAAAGAACTTAAGTTCATGAGGTCCTTCAGGCCCACATCAAAGGGCTGTAGTCAGCATTGCTGAGTCATATAAGTTCTCCTTGTGTAATATACTCTATATGTGCTGTAGATTAGATATACAGAGTTTCAGTTGCCCTTTTTATACTATCATGTTTATCATAGATTGCTGAGGAAGAAGAACATGTTTTAATCATTTAAATCAAAAGTTTAGTGTATACTGACAGCAATAGAGAAAAAATATACTATAGCGCAGATATCTGGCTATGTAATAGTGGTCTGTCTTTAAAATTCAGGCACATGCACAAGACACACATTACATTATTGTTACAAAGCATCTGAAACCAGGCTTAATCAGTATTATACACTTGCAGAGCTTCAGTATTGCATTGTAAGATGGAAGTAGTCTCATTCCTGACTAGCTGTATACAAATGCAGATTTGAGTTGAACCAGGCTATGTATTATTCATTTTCCTGTTCTACCTGATTTCCACTAATAACCTAGCCTTCGCTGTACATAAAGGCACAATAACATCAATTCTGAAATCTCAGTGGGAAGGTGCATTTAGTCCAAATTGCACAGATTATGTCTAAGAGACAAGCATGCATGATTATCAAAGTAATGTGTACACAACTTATGTACCATTCCTTCTTAAATCACTGTATTCTTGTAAAATGTGAAGATGATGGCAAACTTTTTGTTTATTTTTCCAAGTTTCATGGATAATAGGACAAGAGGGACAGACTGGTTTAGGAGGGACAGACTGGTTTAGGAGGATCAATGTAGCTTTGAAATCTCCTCTGTAATCCCAAACTTCTTTTGACTCTGTTTTATTGTGCCCCATGTTGTCTCTTTCTCTTTCTCCCTTCTTATTCCTCCTTTCGTACAGCCTTATGAGCCACAGTTATTTAAGCTGTGTGTCCAGTGCCTGGCTGCAGTAGCCAAGGCCCTGCCTCCTGACCACATTGACCCAGGCTGTATCTCCCAGACAGAGAGACAAATCTCCATGGAGACAGGATACTTTGACCCCCAGCCTGTAGACACCTCCAAGTAAGAAACAGACCATGGATCTTTATTGATTAAGGATAAAAAATAGTACAGTGGGATTCTGGATGTCATGAAGATGACCTACTCTGTCTACTACAAGCTATAATTTGGTAGATAGAAATAACCTTGGGACAAAGAGAAATTAAAACGAATATTTATTTTCATGCCATTAATAAGATTTGCCATTATTATTTGTGTGTGTGTGTGTATATATATATATATATATATATATATATATATATATATATATATAT
>JANJYQ010063885.1:0-10267 GCA_024605255.1 Rastrelliger kanagurta | reverse complement strand
ATCTCCCCTGGCAGTCTGGGATTCCAGGGATGTCTCCCTCAGTAAAATAAGCTCCTATCCTGTCCCCTCGAAGCCCAGAACACACCATGGAGCTGACATGGCTGCATCTCTGACCGTTCGGGCTGCAGAGTAGCCCTCTGCACTGCAAACGCCCCTTTAGACTTTTTGTTTGTGTGGATGTGTGTGTTGTTTTAGTGTGTATGCCTTTGTAGATAGTGTGCCCATGGCCTGTTAGAGGCTAGGAGGACATTTTGTAAATAAATTGACTTTTTCAGGTGCTATATTATGCACTTTTGGAGAAGGAGATAGCATGTCTTACGGTTACCAGACTCTTAACAAAAGGACTGGCCCTGATGGTTGCCGTCCTTTAAAATGGACTGCATAGTTCCCCATGATATGGAGAAGTTGAAAAGGACTTTTAATTTCTGACCTATAACGGATATGACAAGCATTGTCGGTGCTCTTTGACGGTCATGTCTAACGGTTACCGTACTTTGTCACAGCACCTAAATGACCTGAAGAAGGAGAACTTCAGCCTCAAGCTCCGCATCTACTTCCTGGAGGAGAGGATACAGCAGAAGTATGAGGAGAGCAGTGAAGATGTCTACCGCACTGTGAGTAGCCTCCGTAAACATGAGGAAATGAATGGAAATTTGTTTGACTGGTGATGAACAGGATGATGAATCACTGATCAGTGGTGTACAGTGCTTTAAGGATTGATTCATGAACAGAAAATGATCAAACTTTATTGATTTTGTTTTGTTGAGGGAGTTGAGTATTTAAAAGAGTGATGACAGGTTATAAGTAATTTTAGAATAAAGTGCTGCTTTACTGTAACAGCTGTGTTACATTGATCAGAATGAGGTGATGTGACCTGTCCTGTATTTGTTTTACTAAGTGCTTGTTTTTAGATATGGGTGCAATGTTAATGGCTACACATTAACTAACTGTTCACTCAGGAACTGTTATATCATGCAGTACATGTGGCTGTAAACTGTCTATTAGGACCTGTGTTTTGTCTGTTCAGGGATTTGTGACGATGTTCTAGGTTAAACTAAATATTTGCTCTTAATCCACCACACAGAGAAACTAAACTTAATTATACTGCAGGTACTAAAAATCATACTAGAATCTGAGCAATATACTTTTAATTAGAAATCGAAGCTAATAAATCAAATAAAACTTATGATACTTTGAGATTGAACCTCAAGATTGTTTTGGGACAGACTATCTGTCTTTTGGACCAAGTGTCAAAAATGTTGAAGTATACAAAGTTGACATCTAGTGCCTGGTTAGACTTCTGAGCATATTAAAAGAGGAGAACTTAAAGGATTAGTTTGACATTTTGGTAAATATACCTATTTGCTTTCTTGCTAAGAATTAGATGGTAAGAGATTGATGCCAATTGAAGATCTCTTCACTAGACTTAATGCCATAGGCAGTTAGCTTAGGTTACCTTACTGCTGTCCAAACACTGGAAACAGTTAACCTGGTTTTGTTCAAAGGTTAAAAAAAACACCTACCAGCACCTCTAAAGCTCACAAATTAACACATTATATTTCATTGGTTTAATCTTTACAAAAACTAAAGTATAAAAACAATAAGTCACAGTTTTACAGGGGGTGGAAGGGGGGGTTGTGTGCAACTTTGTCTTGCTAGCAGGTCACTGCTAACAGTCAAGTAATAGTCCAGCATGTGCTTCTTCACCTTTGGATCAACCCACTCTTGATATGTCCCCCTGTTTTGTGGTAATCATTTATCAGCTGTACACGAGAGAGAATATGAGAGTGGTTAGTATTCTTCTCATCTAAAAAGGAATTTATTCAGGCAAAGTTTACGTGTTTGCTTGTGACAACCATAGAGGTGACAACATTTAAAATTTGAATTTCTTCTTCTTCTGCTGCTTCTTCTTGATTTTTTGATTAAGTTATGCTCATCAGATAGCCCCTATTCCAGAGTTGGGAAGGCAACTTTGGTGTGTTTTATGAGCTCAAGTCATAGTGTGGGAACAACATGGATACTACAAAATAAATCGGATGTGTTTTGTCTTGTTGCTGCACCAGTACATTACCTGAAACCACTAAAATATTGTTGTCTGTCTTGTTGTCATAGTTCATGATAATACATAACTTTTCTATCAAGGCCACTCTACATGGAGAACAACTAACAATCTAATACTATATGACAACTTAAATGTGAGCAAAAGATTGATATGCAATAAGTAAATAAGTTAAAACTTTCTTTTTTTTTAAAGATTTTTTTGGCACAGACGCCTTTATTGTAAAGTTGGTAGATAGGAAATGGGAGAGAGAGAGGGGGTAGACACGCGGAGAAAGGACGCCCCGGTCAGGATTCGAACCAGGGGTCTTCCACTTAAGAGCACTGCTCCACATGGCATACGCTCTAACCACTGCGCCACAGAGCGAGCAAAGTTAAAACTTTCTTACCCTAAAACTACTTCAGTCAGCAATGTTCCAACATGTAGTACTTTTACTTTCAGCAAAATGTGTGCCAATTTTCTAAGTTGTTCTGACTTGAGGTTAACAGGGATTTTCCTGGATGGGAGCTAGTTTTTCTAATTATTCCAACTCCATATAAACAGCAATAACCCTATCCCAAATCTTTATGTATAGAAATACATACATTCCTCATAGTAAGTTGCTGGAAAAAGTATAATATTGATCTTGGTATGCAAATAAATTGCATTGCCTTAGTTTATTTTAATTTGGTAATATGTTATGGGCATTTTCACTTGTTTTTGTTGTATTCTAGATCAAACAATTAACAATTAACT
Source organism: Rastrelliger kanagurta (assembly GCA_024605255.1). Classification (NCBI taxonomy): domain Eukaryota; kingdom Metazoa; phylum Chordata; class Actinopteri; order Scombriformes; family Scombridae; genus Rastrelliger; species Rastrelliger kanagurta. The sequence goes on along the minus strand of JANJYQ010063885.1, from coordinate 7,473 downwards.
GTAGACTTATTGCATAGGAAAAATGGTAAAACAATCATTATTTGCAGCTCTAAAGTGCTAGAGTACCTGTATATAAAAAGTATTTTGATGCATGTATATATCTGTAGACTTTTGCAGTCGGTCTTGAGTGTGTGTACTTATTGTGTTTATGTGTGTGTACATACCTACATTAAGGTGACCCAGTTCAGCTGTTGTCTGTTTGTACGAGCCAGTCAAAGTTTAAAACTTGTCTCCTTCTTCACTCCAGATCCCTTCAGATCATCAGCAGCTCTTTGATATTTTAAAATTATTCTAAAAGACTGTTTGATCCTGCTGAACAAGACCTGAGCGTCCTGCCACTTATGCGTTACATTACTGCATACCAGCTGTGATTGAGTAAACTGATCTCATGTTGTACAGACATCCAACTGGATTTTAATCCTAGCACTCTTTGCAATCTCCCACTCTGTATGGATAAAGGTTAATCACTCTAATCACTTTTTTATTGGAGACTAAATCTTTGTTCCGTGTATGTTATCTGATCAGTCGTTCATTGCTCTGTTGGCTCACCATCAGGACAGTGAGGGTTAGTGTTTCTGTCCTCTCGTTACACATCTCAGAGTAATAGACTAGGTGTGTTGGGCACATAGTGATCTCTCTGAGAGCTTGAGAGATTCTATTTATAGAGCCAGCTTGAGTACACTGATTTATTTATCACATGTATTCGTACGAGGGTCCATTTGACAGGAGACACACGTCAGTACACGTGTGTGTTTTTCTTCACCATATGATTTGTTATATTGACTTACTTTTTTAAAGCATATAATAGCAGTAGTCATGTCAGCTCATTATTACATAGATGATTTAGACTGATGAATTTGAATAGGAAATGTAAGCAAACACACAATCTTTAATGTCTTTTGCTCAAAGTTTGACTAATTTTATTTATGTAGACATGTTTTTGATCAGCTCATATATCAAAATGGAATCAAGAGATTCAGTGTAAATCATATCTGATCATATGGATCATATCTGTCAACAGGTTGCAGGTATGCTTGGTGTGTGCGTGACAGTCCTGTCATTGTTTTGTGCTTGTTCTCCCCTTTGCTGCACCGCCTGGTTATTAGGGGATCTGTTGCTGAGGGTCGGCAGGCCAGCAGGGGCCAAAATAGCAGGTGCACTGTGATGGGGGTCTATATATAGAGCTGTTTTCAAGATGGGAAAACGTCTCTCTTACTGTAAACTGAGTTGTTGACACACACAGGATACATGTTCCTCTTAGTAGTGTGTTATATTATTTATTGTTAGAGTGTTTAGTTGAGTCAGTTTCTATCATTAGCTATTCAGAGCATATGTTTGGTCATATAATATACAAGTTCTAGTTTCTGCTGCATTATTTATTGAGCAGATTGTGCAAATTTTGAGAATAAAGTGTCAAAATTCACCATGTACTGACAAATATTTTTGTACCATTCATAATGATAAAATGTCCTGCTTTGCTTAACAAATGCTACTGTCCTTTTATATTTCTACACATACAGTAGATAGTTTCACAGTCACAGTCTCTGTTTATAAATGAGCTGAAAATGTATTCCATAATCAGTGACAATGTCACTGAGCAAAGGCTTGTTGAAAATTGAACACACTTTGATCAGGAAGCATCAAATAATTTTCAGTTGTAGTGCTGAAAAATATGTAGACACAATATCTCACTTTTTAAAGTGCTTTTTAAAATTATAGTCATTAAAGGCTTAATTGAAACAATAATTAACAGTTTGATTGATAATGATGATAATGATAATCTGAGCTCTAATTTGTTAAAATAAGATCTAAAGTCATTACTGTATACCATTACTCTATCCCTCACTGTCTGCAGTGAGTATGTATGAACTTGTTTTGTCCAGCATTATGGTTGCAGATAGCACTCTTCCTACAATATGTTTATAATAGTGGTGTGGGTTTCAGACTGTTCGTGCCACTTGCTGCACATGTACTGCAAACTCGTCCTCTTCAAGCACTGAGGACATAAAACTATCTGGCTTGGCTGTCAGGACAGGAGAAGGTCAGCAGGCTTGCATGTGTATGTCTGTACAGAGGTACTAATATATATCTAAAAGAGAAAGAGGAATATGAAGGTAGAAAAGAGTAGACAAAGGGAAGGAAAGCAAGGTGAAAAAAGAAGGAAAATGGACAACCTGTTGAAGGGAACCTGAACCTGGCAGCAGTGATAAAAATGATAAAACCAACCAGTGATGGCAGTTATCTGATATGAGACAGACAGACAGATAAACTGTCCTCTCCCACTTGTGAGAGGTGAGAATGGAAAGAGTGAGTCCCATCATTCCTACTGTTAAATCCTCTGTCCCTAGCCTGGCATAAGAGTCCTGACTGGCCTTACACAGCAGGTAAACAAACTAGAGTTTAGCCCCTGGCCCCGGGGATAAGTATCTGAGCTTCCCCGAATTCTCCTGATCTAAATATACCAGCAATGACAGCACGGTCAGATGTTCTGTACTGTTGATACATAACACCTACGAACTATGATTCACACAACAGAGAGGGAGAGATTACAGAGTAATGGAGTGATAATGACTAAGGAAACTGAGCAAGAAAGAAGACAATGTGTGTGTGGAAAATTGGAAAGCGATAGAGATTCAACAGTGAAACTACAATGACACAAAATATTTGAAATGCTAAGAAGCTTTGAATTGTGAATATTTTTTATTGCCTTTTTGAAATATGTATTCTTTCATTGAACCAAAAATGTAAACAGATTTAACTACACTAAACAAAACACTAAATTAAGAGATATTTTAATTTCCTGATACAGCTTGATCTTTAAATAGATTAAATTCAGTATGAGCTATATATCAAAACATAATTGCTATTAATCACTGTTCATATTTAGTTCTCTGCAAGTGGGTAAGATTTTCAACCTAAAACATAGTTATATTAAGGTTTTTTTTGTTTGTTATAAAACTTATTTAAAAGGTCACAAACTTAATCATTTTAAGTTTGAGAAAAGGTCTGATTAGCCAAATAAGAAAACACCTGTTTGAGGGTGACTCATGGATGTGTAGGAGCTTTAATATAAATATATTTTATGTTAATTGAAACACTCTTCAACAATGTATCTCATTATTTTCAATTTTACTGTTGCAGTCTCTTGATAATAAATGCTACAGATAATACCTTTTTTTTATTTTATTTTATTTTTTTTACAAGTCTCCTTAGTACAAATGGTAATGTCAAAAAATATTCTGGTATATGGTACAAATAGTTCTAAAAACGTTATTATCACTTTAACAGCATTTGATCAAATTATCACCTAAATTCACAGCTGCAAGTTGCCACTATCCGCTGTCACTGTTGCTGCAGTAGTAGATCATTTATCTGTTGCCAACATGTTGATGTGAAGATGCTGATGTGTAGCGATGACAATGTGATGGATGGTTAATTCACTTTCTGCTTTTATCTCTTGTAGAACATCGAGCTGAAGGTGGAAGTAGAGAGCTTGAAGCAGGACCTTCAGGAGAAACAGCAGCTTCTGGACAAAGCCCTGTGAGTTCACACATTTTAACCTTTTATTGCTATCATTTTTTGTTCTCTTTCCGTTAGTTAACACTAATAAACCATACAGAAATGTATAAATATAAACCACAGAACTCCAAACCAACAGTTGAATTTCAACCTTTCTTGCTAACTTTAAGTAATAGACCAACGTTAATAGACCAACGTTACTGAATCATCCTCCATCTGACTTCTTGCAGAAAGGGTGGCACTTCAGGCTGTCTTCATAGGCTGAACATCTCGTTCACTTCACATTAAGAACATTTGTCCAAGACTCAGATATTTGCATTACTCAGACTGGTTCAAAATATCTCAGCTATTTGAGCTGTTGCATGTGGCGGACAGGGTTAAAAACGTATGTAGAGAGGGTCCAGAACAGGACTCATGGCGACAGAGCGGCGTGTGGTGTGCCATTCTGGGAGCAGGAATTCTGGCATAGCACCATCAACTGACTAAGTGATATAGACAGATGCTTGTACAGTCGGGGGTCTGAAGGAACGAGAGAAACACTTACATCATGAGAAAGATAATTTGGTAGCACAAAGAAATGAGACAAGCATGAGGAACAGATTTGTGCAGATACAGCTTTTACAGTTTGTATGAATTAAGCATTTTACCACAAACACATCTAAAAGTAAACTCAAGACCACAGTCCAGTTTACTTGCAATAGAAAAAAATAACTGAAATTACTTCTTCTGTTGTATGAACATCAAGCATTTCACCTATTTCAGCTTCTGTGAACTGCACTTTAATCTCTGCTCTATTTGAGAGGGAGTCAGGCATCACATGAATATTATAATATACAGGAAATTGATGACATCAGTTTGCTTACTAATCTCTCCATCATGTCCCTGTGTTCCCCCCTCTGACTATCTCTGTATGTGCTCAGACTCAGCTGATTTGTACTGTTCAGTATCATACTTGATTGATATGGTGATCAACTCTGACTTGTCTATTTTGATGTTTGACAGCACGACAGCAGAGAGCTTAACCAATCACAATGAGGCAGAGCTGCAGAGACGGTGTCGGGAGAGACAGCAGGAAATCGACCACATGCAGCAAGTTCTTGAGACCAAGATACAGCTCCTGCAGGAGGTCGGTCCACTCACACACAGTCACATTGACACAAAGATGCCCTAGTGTTACAAATCATAACTGCCTTTGTGTTTGTGTTTGCAGGAAGCCCAGTTAGCACGAGGTGAGGCTGAGCGGATGGCCTCACTAGCTGGATCACACTCCCATGCCTCCCTGCTCTCCCTAGACACCCCTATGGAGGATATTCCTGAGGACGAGAGGCCTTCGAGCATCCTGTCCCCTTCCAACACCAACAAGGACAGGTGCAAAACACTGGAAAATCACCTCAATCATCAACAAATTCATCTCCCTGCATTGCATTGCTGACCACGCTTCTGTCTGTGTTCAGGGTAATAGAGGAGCTGACTAAAGAACTTCGCTCCAAAGAGGCCCTCATCACGGAGCTAAGTGGAGAGAAGACATGCCTCACATTGAGGGTGGGAGAGCTGGAGGGACAGGTTCATGAGCTGTCTTCTTCTCTGCTGCAGAAGGACAAGGATGTGGAGGTAAAAATGCTCATTAGTTACATTAAATGATTCTTAATATCAAAAATCTTAAAAGTTGGCAGTCTTTCTAATCAGATAGGGCCAAAGCTATAAGCTTTTAGCTATTTATAGTGCATTCCTCTGGACCACCATGTCTCATCTGGCCAGACTTGTATGCTAGAAAGAGGCTCCTGAAGCAGCGTATTTGACATTCCTTAGCCTTATTTCAACAGCTTACATATAGCTTACATGGGCTATTTGTACACACAGCTACTTAAACAAACACACACTCTTGTGTAAACAGGTGGCCAAGTATAGAATTAGTGAATCACTTTTACATATCTATAAAATATATCATCTGAAAAAAGTCATCATTTCATATTTCTATAAAGGTTTCTTCATTCACTTTTGCTATTTCTGTGTCAATGTTATTGATTATTGTTTTAAGTCTGAAGGTGGTACACACAGCAGGTTTAGTCTGTCTTCTTTTTCTTGCAGTTCTATCAGGAGGAACTTGGTCAAGAGAGGCTGCGCATCGAACAGGAGATGCAGGTATTTTACTCTTTATTTTCGTATTAAGAGACTAAAGCTGTCAATTAACTTTAGTGTTCAGAATAACTGGAACCTTTACATGTTGTTTTAGAGTTCTCCACAGAGTGTCAGAACAGCATCATAGTTCTCACTGTTGAAGTTCAAAGCACTTTGTCAGACAGACTCTGACTCCTTATGGAGAAGTGATGCATTACATTTTCAGCAGGGACTGTTGAAATTATAATGCATCTGCTGAAAAAAAACTACAATAGCAAAATATATTTTGAGAAATTGGTCAATTACTAAATGTTTTACAGAAATACCTGGTGGCAAAAGAAATTGAGTTTGGAAAAATTAGGACCAGTGCATTTTGTTTAAAGTAAAATAGAAGAAAAGATTGTGGTACAGAACCAAGTAACTGCATCCAAATTATTTTTTTCAAATTTTGCTAATGTAGTCTGTCTCTGCAAAAAATTTGTAGAAATGACATAACAAAACCCATACAAATACTCTGCAGCGAAAACAGGGACATAATTGTACCTCGTGTTTTCAGAATGCTGAAAGAACCAACTGTTAAACCTATCATGACTAATGTTTAAATTTGCATTGTTCTCTCAATAAAAAACAAAACTGCTAAGAAAAAAACATGGGTACAAAGTGAGTAAAATCCAGTGAAACATCCTGTAGAGAGCTGAAACTCTCTTCATTGTTGTGAAATGTGATCTTGCCTGTCTTTTTCTAGTCTGAATGGCATGGTAGCGAATTAGCATATTACAGCTAATGAACAGGTGAGGAACATGGCTCGCCTGAAAACACATTCCATCTTACAGATTTCATCTCACAAAGTGCCACAATCTCATTATGTTTACAGGCTTTAGCTTAACTGGCATCCCTAAGGACACATTTGTCCTGATATGTAATGAAGCTTCCAATGGAAAAAGACCATTGTATTGACAGTTGCTCACACTGCATTTGTTCTACATATTAATTACATCTATCTTATCTGTGTAGTGTTGGTTTTTGTTATTTGGCCATAGCCTGAATGAGTCATAGTATCTGTTGCAAACATGTTCGTCACTGGGTGAGTTTTTCACAAGTAGTGTTTTGTTTTCAAGGTGCGTCTGCAGGGTTTTAACTTGTAAATCAGTTTTGAATTAAGGATGCAAATGTACTCGCCAGGCAGGCTGTCTGCTCAGATTTCACTCTGGATGCATGTGTATGCAAAAGTCTGGGTTTTTTGTATTCTGTGTTGGCGAACACTGAATAACAAACAAAGCTAAGATCTATGTTTGATGATGCATAACTGCGCTGTATGTGCAAACATTCAGTTACCATGGGAACAGTGGACTACTGCCCACTGCGACACAGGTATTATTTACATATGATGCGGTTAGTGTTTACAAAGGACATTTCTTCAACACAAGTAGAGAAAAGAAAGCATGTTTGTTTTGCTGATTTAAACTGCCAATGTGTCGAAAGGCCAGCTCTTGGGTCAGAGTTTTGACTTTGCAAAATTACTGTAGAGGGAAGTGGTTGTTGTTTGTTGGGTAATTAGTGTGTGCAAGAGTGGATGTGAGACAGCCCTTAAAGCTAAAAGTAGATATGTACAATATATGACAATGATTCCTTAAAAATGCTCATGATATAGATAAGACCCACAGTGAGGTTAAACCTGTGGGAAGATGTTGTGTGAAAAGCTGAAAGAGGCTCATTTTGGTTTGTCAAGTTTGGTGGAGCATCTGTGTCTCTTAGGAACAGGAAGGTTTTGTTTGTGTAACACCTGTAAAGTATACAGATAGCTTGGACTAGTCTCTAGGTTCAGGAAGAGTGGTT
>JANJYQ010063880.1:2449-12797 GCA_024605255.1 Rastrelliger kanagurta | reverse complement strand
TTTTTTTGTTTAAATGAGTTGAGTCAGTCTGTTACATGAGTCATATTTGAGGTCTTTTTGTCTTCATCTAGAAACATTTGTTACAAGAACATCAAAAGTTATGAAAGTTGTGCATCCACTGTATCTGTGTTTCTTTGACACACTTAACTCTCCCCTTCTCACTGTAATGCCTTATTTGTGGTGTGCAGGTGTGTTCCTGCTGTGACGGTACATCAGAGGCAGTGGCGGCGGTGGCAGCAGCAGAAGACCAGCCAGACCTGGACGTCGGTGACACCGAAACAGAGACAGAGGAGATGAGCTGCAAGAGGAGGCCCCAGGATGAGCCCTCAAACAGTACTGCCATCTCCTGCCGCAGCCCTTCACATGGCTCCAGCTCTTACACTCAATCAGAGAGACAGTAAAATGCTTCAGTGTGATCCACCACTCATCAGCAGCTTGTTCTCCTCGACCACAACAATGAAGATACTTTGTACTTTCATACAAAGTATCACAACTGTTTCTGTCTTTTTGGTTTAAGAGTTTTATCTGTTTAGAAAAACTGTGGCTCAAACAGACTTTTGTAGAATGTGAATATAAATGTTGCTGGACATCAAAATACACTTTATTTTAATATATTACTTTTAAAGTTGCACCGAAAGGCATGTTTTGTTTTGTTTTGGTTTGTTTTTTTTGGTGCTTACTGGTGAGTGCTGACTTTTGTGTTCATTCATTAGTTTCTTTGTAGCACTTGTTAATGTGCAGCACTTAGGGGAAGTGCAGTATGCACTGATTAGGAGACGCATAGCCCAGTAAGGCAAGTACAATGTGTGCTTGTACACGAGGCCATCAGGTCGAGGTCAAACAAGCAGGAACCAGTCTGAGCAGTGACGCGCCAGGAAGTGGCTTAGTGGTGTTCTAACTGCTGTGGTTTCTGATTGAACTCAGTGTTTTGTGACGTGATTTCCTCAGTTACAACAACACTGCTACGTCAGCATGTAGTGTTCACAGTTTTTACAGTTTCAACAACTCTAGTCGTGCATACCCATCATGCACTACATGAAATGCACAAGTGCACTTTGTGGGCTGCACTGGAAGAGAAGGGAAAAACAAGAACAAGGTTGCTGCACTGTTCATCTGCTCTGTTTACCCCTACTTTATTTATGGCAAAATATTCTTTAAATTAAGAACACGAGAGAAAAAAATAAACATTAAGCATTGACTTGAAAATGCTGGACAAGGGCTAAAACTTTTTACTACCTCCATTCACACCAGATGTGGAAGAAGTACTCTGATCTTTTACTTGAGTAAAAATACTTTCTTACTGTATCTTGCATTTAAAATGCATCTTAATTAAAGCACTTAAGGCACCTTTCACATTGTTTAATGTGTATTATTTATTAGCTTATTATCAAGGAATCCTCTAGTTTTTCTTATATTTAGTAGTTTGAGCAGTTTAATCTGTAATGTTAAATTATATTTTATAAACTGATCATGTTGTTTGACATGACTGCTAACTGCAACTGTCAGATAAATGTAGTAGAATAGAAATATGTATTAAGTTGCATAAAATGCTACTTGAGTTCAACGTTCCTTCCACCTCTGATGCTATGATGGAGGCAGTGAAAACATTTGAGTCTACAGACAATCAGGTGCTACACATACTGTAAGCTACATTTACTCACCTGCTCATTGTCTTGTATGATTTCTGCAAAACTGATGTAATTTGAATTTTAACCCTTCTCCTCTTCCTCCTCTGGCCTTTTCTCTCATCATCTTCTTCAGTTGCTTGCATCTATTTCTCCAGTATCAGCTGTGAAGCTTTTGTTCTTCAGATGCCTTTCACTTTAAGAAACAAGTTATTTAACTCATTTCAGCTTCTATGAATGTCTGTAACAGTCATCGAATGAGTATATATTTTTACATACAATGACTGTTTCTGTATAAAGTAAGTTATGTGTTTTTAAAAACTACAACAGAAAATCCAGCTTACATAGGCAGGAAGGACCAAGGTTGTTATTATTTACTGTAAATAACATGTAATAGCCGTTCCTCTAAATGATAAATGATATGTTGTTTATGGTGGATAATAAAAATATAAAGTGTGGAGAAAGTTGACGTTTTCCCCAGTTTTAAATGTGTGTCACATGACACTTGAAAATGTCTGATGTTGCCCCTCATAAATATGGAGGAGGGCATCCTGTGGGAGCGGCTGAAGCTCATTACCGTTCAGAACAAACGTGTGGTCGCTTCAGAAGTTACAGTTTAGGGTTATTGCACGGGTATAAAGCAGCTCAGACAGATGCCAAGTGACTGTGTGGAGACCATCTCTTCACTTTGAAGCTGTAACTTAAGCTCGACTTGAACATTTCCTGAATTTTATAATTTGTCTTTCTGTTTTCCGAAAAGACACTGACAACATGCACCTTTTCATTATTGTTATTTCTTTTCTTATTTTTAATGGAGATTATTCTGTTTATGTTTTAAAATAAAAAAAAATGTTGCCTAATTTATAGTGAAGTCGTCTGAAATATTTCTTGCGTCTCACACAGCTAGTATACACTGTAGCAAATGCGCATATTAGGTTAAATTGTGCAAATAGCTACTCGAAAGTGTTTAGGACCCGATGACCAGCTAATGAGTGTAAATGACTTACTGTACTTAAAGCCTGTTTGCAGTTGATCCAGGTTTGACGAGTGATAAGGACTGATAGAGTAGTGTAGACGTGATATTGACGGAATATGCCTTTAAGTTGGTTCAACTGGGGAAAAGCGCAGCGCAGGTTAGCCTACTCGTTATTTGCTCAAGTCAAGTAGAGCTGATTGGGAAAAAACGAGTAAAATGATCCTTTTCCCCTCTTTGTTGGGTTTGTAAAACGAATAAACTAAAGCAGAATACAAATCTACTAGATTTTATAAGCTACGATAAATCTAGGTATTATGTTAAAAAACGAGATGTTTGTGGTTCTCCGTCCTGAAGTCATGACATTCACATTCACCTTAATGCAAATGTCTCGTCTGCCCCACAGTCCAGACAGATCCTGCAGTGGCCTGATCAAAGAGACCCCCCTTCAATACTCCTCCCTCTCTTCCTCCTCCTCACTGTTCACACCTTCATACTTCTTCCAAGTTGAGGACGAGGTGCGAAATTTTACAAACTGCCCTCCTGCAGCGGCCGTTTGCACCTCTGAGGAGCCGCAAATCCGGTCTGGTCGGTGACCACAGAGACACTGTTTTCAAGTTCATCATTATGGATTAACCCTTTTATTTCTCTTGTATTGTTTATACTGTTGGGGTTGAAAATGTTGAATGGATATAAACCAAGGGATAATAGTCAAATGCTTTATTTAGCAAAGTGAAAGTAGGCTCCCACAGTATAAAAGTAATCTGGTACAACTATCCTTCTCTGTCATCCTTACATAGACCAGTCACTGTGCCTGCAAGAAAGACTATGAGTAATGTTGATTTAAGAAAAGAATTATCAGTAGTGAAGGTAAAAGTACTCATTAGCCTCGTTACAAACATCACAGGTTATATGTAGCTGCATAGTGCAGTTAATTAATGTAGAATAGATTTAATGTGAATTTCCTCTAAAGCTAATGAACTCATGTAAAGTATCTCAAAACTACTTTAAGGGTATTTCAAGAAGGAAATGCACTGAAAAAGTGTGATGCCAAACATGAGAAATACTTAATCCAGTAAATAATCCCAGACTCACTGTATTAATCTTTTTTGTGTGTGTCATTTCACCACTAATCCCTCTAAGTAGGGGCTGTTTTGAGACTGTGGACAGTGTTAGAAATGACACTTTGTGAGTTGACATCACAGGATCACCAGAGGAGGCATCCGATTAGATTAGATCAGGACGGCTGTCTTTTATTATGCTTTTTCAGTAGCAGGAGCTGAAAGTGCAGAGGCAGAACAATGTCTGTGGCTCTCACCAGGACCACAGAGGTCATGTCTGAGGGGAGGCAGACACTGTTTGAAAGGCGTCTCTTGTGAATCAGCATGGGACTCTTGACCCCCTTCTGCTGATATAGTGTGTACAGATTTTACAGGTAAATATACCGTACATTGTAATCATATTCATTATAAGCACTTAACTATTTTTAAAAAAGACCAGAGACACAATATAATGAAAATCTGATGTGGCATAAGAGCCCTGTTTCATGACTTAGCAAGTTATTTGTTCACACGTTATTTTCAAACTATGACATCAAAAAACCCAACTCGAGTGAAGTTATAAAACCCATTTGTCGAGTCCTCAACTAGACCTATATAAGGACTGTGTGGATTACTCATTTCACACCTCACAAATGCCTACGATGTGCTGAGGGATCTTGGAGATACACACAGAGAGAGAGAGGGAGCACACAAATGGCCCACAATTGCAGAGCAATAACTTATAATAACTAATCTTGAAACAGCCGTGGGTGGGTGGGTGGTTAGTAGGATCCTTGTGTGTGAAATGTAGCTTATTTTAAAAGAGCTGCTACACAAAATAGACTTCTTACACAAGTGAATTGTCAAAAAAAAAGATTTATTGAAAAGTCTGTGAAGAGTTTAAGCTTGGGCAAATCAGATGAGGTAGCCTAACTGTCTTTTGACATGTATAAATACAATGTTAAAGACATCCTAAATAAGAAATAATTTACACACAGCTAACAATGCATTTCTAATGGGACATCTATCCTCTATACAGCTCAGTCATTTCAACAGGTAAATATTTACATATGCATTTTCCCCTTCACTGAAGGCAGGCCACCTCCAAATGAAGACCCTACAGGTCACTGACCTCTGTAAAACAGATTTAATTACATATTTTATTTATTAAATACATTTTAGTTTAATTGTAGTTCCTCAATAATTACACAAAGAGCTTATTTTATGCCTTTCAACAAGTTGTCATTCCAGCAGTGTTTTTGTTCTGTACTGAGTGAGACCGATGGCACAAATCATGCTACCACAAAGCTTTAAATCATCTACCGTAGTGTAAAACATGCTACTACTGCTTAAAATCATCTACCAGGGTCTCCACACTGACTTGGGGTATATTAGAGAGGGCAGGCTCGACACATCATGCTGGTCGGTCTCCTCTGAAGAAGAAACATGGCTTTGCTCTGAGTCAGTCTCATCCAAGTCAGAGCAGAGGTCATCGGTGGAGGCAGTGGAGGGGGCCGGCGACACCAGGGCCGTGTACAAGCTCTCAGGCGGGGGCCAAGTGCTGTTGTTACCGGGGCTCTCCGGCAGCATCACCCGGAGGCGTTCCTCGTCATTCAGGGGCATGCTCTCCAGGAGGTGGTTCAGCAGTTCCGCGGCGATGGTTGGGTCTATTCCCGGGCAGCTGGACACAAACGTGTGGACGTCGTGCATACACTGGATGTAGCCCGCTGCGAACCGCTCACAGGCCTCCCGGTTTACGGCGCACATCTCTGTGCAGACACCAACCGTTAGCAAACCGTTAACATACACACTTTAAGTCCACAGCTCGTCTCTGATTGGCTAAGGGACGATGCAAACAGGCACCTGCGACCAGTGTTCCGCTTTAACTGTTGACCGTGTTGACTGGTGACTTTCACGTAGCTAGGTGTTCTCCTAAAGGACTTTAATTGTTTTTAATCATTTTAATGTAATACAGTGTTTAATATCTAAGTTACGCTAACCATTTATGTAAGTTAAATTGTGTTCAGAAGACTCATTCATCTCTCGTAATGTAGCTATCTCGTAGCTACTGTGAGAAAGTCACCAGTTAACAGTCACAAGTTAAACCGAAACACCGGTCTCAGTACAACTGAATCAGAATTTTACTGTGCTGACCGTTGATTGATTTGTAGGTTAAGTAGCCTATTATATTACTTGACATCTAAGTAAGAGGCAAAATGCGCTACATAAAGTTTTCAGCGAATATGTAATATTAACTTAAATGCATACAGGCTTGCACTCTGAAGTAGCCTAGGTAGCCTATATGTTGTTTATATGTGTTTACCTTGAGCTCGGTTCTGCAGGATACTCTCCACCCGTTTCACTGTCATCTCCAAGACTTCGGCATTCTCCATCTTTGATTGTAACTGCACAGGGCGACAAAAACAATCAGTGTTCGCGTCGGCAACAGTAGCTAACTATGTCAAAGATAAGCGTTTAATTAACTGTGGGGGAACAGTACAAACAAGAGTATTATCTTACGTCTGTGTCTGCAATGAGAACTCTGAGCTCTTGTAAACTTTCATTGATGCGAGCTCTTCTTTTCTTCTCCACCAGAGGTTTCCTCATCTGCCACAGCAACCAGGACACAACGGGAGTTACTTTGTCAGTTTTCAGCTGGTTAAAATAACAATACTTGACAATAAGTACCCACACAGGCCCTTACCTTTCTGTCAGATTTGACTCCACTGCAGTTATCACCTCTATCCACTCCGTTTGTGTTGTTACGGATGGGGGCCATGTTGCGGAAGTTTAACCCAGGCGCTGCCAGAAGCCCTCTGGATCCAGGGAGCCGTTACAGTGGGACAGATGGCCGGGCGAGCCCAGCGGCCGATAGAGCTGTGGGGGAGACCGGGCTCGATAATGCTGCTCTGGGAGGGCATGCGCTAGGTATATCTAAAGGTTCATTTACATATGAATAGGTGAACTGGCTACGAGAGCAAGACGCATCGGGGGCGTGCAAAGCTCGTACCCTCTGACCATCAGTGTCGACTGAATTACAAATGATATCAGATGGATGTCTAATAAATAATAACCAACAACCTCCAGTGCGGAACAAATAAAACAGTTATCAGTGAATATAAATTATTTATCTGGCATAGAAAAACATAATAAACACCAGACTGATCATACAAACACAATATCAATGCTTTATGCAGCCTATTGTCTTCTTGAAATAAACTTCATATTTAACTTACTTGTATTATATGTAACCTGTGTACAGTTCACAGAAATTATTTCACCATATTTCTTAAGACTGAAGTTGAGAAGAGACTGTAAATTTTGATGTATTTCCACAGTAGCCTAATTCGTGTAAATACATCATGAGTCACTAAAGTCAAATTCCTTCTACATATAAACATAGGCTACTAGACCAATAAGGATTAGTGATTCTAACATAGAGTACTTCATTTGCTTTGTAATAGTTATTCTTAAGTATGACCCTTGAAAGACTTCTACTTACTAATATAGGCCATATATCTGCCAATTCTCACATTACATCATTAGTCAGTTTGGCCTATTTCATGCCTGATTGTGAGCCATCAGTGTACCCATGAGGACTGGGCTAGTGCCTCTCTCGTTCTGTATGAAACGAATGTGAATTGGGAGCTATGAGCCATTTGTCAAGTACAGCACTCTCATGTGTAAAGAGTGCGAAAAGCCTGTAGTCACTATATGAACAAGCAGCTTGAAAACTGAAAAAGTCGCAATCCCTATATTTTGGAGTGTGCTAGTATATGCTAGTACTATCAGTGGAGCTTTTCAGAAAGTTTGACTGAATGAGCAGTTCAATTTTTTACCAAAATGTCCATATTCAATAGAGTGGTGTGTATGCGTGTGCAGATGTGTATTTATTGGAGAGATGTGTACTAGTGAACTAACAATTATACTGTGTGTTAAAGGAGATTATAAGGTTTTAGATAGTTTTAAGAAGATGAAATTAAANACATTCATACCAATGCAATTTTTATTAGACTCACAGGTCAGTCATTTCGTCAGAGACTGAGGATAGTCCCAGAGTTTCACAATGTTCTGTATGCAACATGTCATAAATAAGTAAAATTACTATTACTTTCTGTAGTAGTAGTAGTCAGTGCTAACTTTGTTCCAGTGTAGTAGATGGCTGGCTGAGAGTTTGNACATTCATACCAATGCAATTTTTATTAGACTCACAGGTCAGTCATTTCGTCAGAGACTGAGGACAGTCCCAGAGTTTCACAATGTTCTGTATGCAACATGTCATAAATAAGTAAAATTACTATTACTTTCTGTAGTAGTAGTAGTCAGTGCTAACTTTGTTCCAGTGTAGTAGATGGCTGGCTGAGAGTTTTNCTATGTTTGCAAAAAAAGATACATCTTAAATCTGTAAATCATCAACACCATTAAATCCCATTCTGTAGTTCTGTGATCTCAGAAATAATAAATAATAATTTATTATTTAATCATTTATTTTAATTATTTACACCATAATAACTATTCAAATTGTATAACATGACATTATNGAGCATCCCTACATTTCCGGATGATAGTGTTGAGAACAGATCAGAAGAAGCAGCTTGAAATAAATCACGGAAAGCACTACCATATCTGGCACTCCTCTTCAAAGTAAAAACATACTGTGATTTAATATTTTGAAAAGGGGTGATAAAACTTAATTCCTCCGCCGAAAATTGAGTTAGACAGTCAAGCATTGGTATTTGTATACCAGAACTACAATATCACCTTATATTGTATGATATCATGTCATTTTAAAGGTGTTACTCCGGCTCCAGCTCTTATTTTGACAGCGGCGAGGCGGCTTTTCCTGCAGACCCACACAGTGCTCGATCGTCAGAGGAGACGCTCATGTGAGGTCACTGAGGCCCGGGGGCGACTCTCTGCCGCCGCTATATAATCTGCCGGGCTCCGTGGATGGAACCAGCACTACTACCAGCTACGAGACAAAGCAAACAAACACTGAAAAAACAACCAGTCAAACATGGTGAAGATCACTTTCCAGCCAGTTTCGGCGCAGAAGCCTGAAAAAGAGAGCGATGAAGACAAGATCATTATACCTCAGGCTCACGTGAGTTTGCACACTTTCTCCTCCTTTGTGTGGTGTTGTGGTATTGTCTCATGTAAACGTTTCAGTATAGTGTAGAAATATCATATAATTCCTTTTGCACAGGGTATTCTTAAGTTATCTGTCCACTTTTAGCTGCATATTTGTTATATTCATGCATCTCCATGTAAATTTGAATTTTCTTAAACGGATAATCCATTATATGTTTAATTATGCAAATATAATGTCTGTAATCTACTTATCAGAACTTGAATTAGTAAAAAACTACATCATATTTCTTCTTTTAGCTGGCGCATTTATAATAAGCACGTATATAAAGATGTCTAGCAGTGTTTTAGTGACAGGGGTATTAGAGCCCAGAGTGCAGGCCACCCCAACCCGGGGATGTTGACATTACGTCACCTTGTTCGGCCAGTTCGAGGACACACTGCAGATGGGTGCACTGTGCGTGCCTCCAGCGAAATATGACAGCATTACTCTCTATTTTATAATATATATTAAAAATTCCAATTTTATCACTAAATGTATCATGGGTTTGCACATCTTTTTTTTTCTTTTCTCTGCTGAGAAAACAAACCTGTCATATGCGTCACTGCACCAGTCAGTGACGTCACCAGGTGATATACCCAGTGGTCCCTGCAGGTAGCGCCGATGAGCTCATGAGGCTGAGAGGAAGAGAGTGATAATAGTACAGTAACACCAGATATATTATTCTTTATCTAAATGAACAGGAACTGAACAGAGTAAAATATGAACATTATTAAAGTTTACAGTGTTCCTGTATCCAGTTAATTAGATTTAGAGGAACTAGATGTAATTTGAAGATACAAAATGTTTCAGAAAGGCTCTCATCACCTGTTCATGTTATGTAATGGCAGCAAGTTGTCAGGCTCCAACTTTAAAATACACTCTTCAGTCTTTGATACAATCTTCTCAACCAGGGTACAAAACTTTTAGCCACTTAGTAGATTACCATTGTGGGTTTTTTTGTTGTTTTTTTTTGTTTTTTAGCTGCTGATTGAAGCAAATCTATACGAAGCAAATCTATACCTGCATATTTTACTAGCTTTCAGTCAGTGGCTAGTAGTGATAGAGTGAAACAGCTTTTTAAAGTTCATAGATACATAGATTGAATCCCGTATTGAGCTCATGATGTTTTCCTGATAGTTTAAACAATCTGATTTACTGAATAATCAGGTGTTTAGAAAGTCTGGCCGTCACAGTGAATCCAGCTTTTGTGAGCTTCCTTTCTGGAGAACATGCTGGGAATGTTTCATAATTAGATATGTGACAGTCTGAGCCTCATCCTTTCTCCTCCTTTTTTTTTTTAGCCAACACACTATACGCAACAAATCCCACTTCATGACACATCTCTGTGCATTCGTCACTTATTTCTCCACCTGACTCTTACGTATAACACATGATCTCAAAGATTGTGTGGTCTCTTATTGGTTGACGTCATCTGCAAGGTGTCAGAGCCAATGTGTGTAGATCTATTAATACGTCTGCCTCTGCTGAGGGACTTCGGCTCCACGCAATTGTTCTCGTTATGACTCCCACTGAGGGCGCGAGGGAACTAACTGCAAATATGGAGCGTGGAAGTAGGACT
>JANJYQ010063760.1:41076-56064 GCA_024605255.1 Rastrelliger kanagurta | reverse complement strand
AAAGAAAGAAAGAAAGAAAGAAAGAAAGAGAACAAAGTTTAGAAACAGCATGACAACACGACAAAAAGAAAAGGTAGGAAAAAATAAACTCAACAAATGAAGAATTTAACAATTAATGAAAAAATAAAAAAACAAGAAAGAAATTAGAAACAGAATGACAAAAAACAAAGAAACAAAGAATAAGAACAACTATAAAGAAAGAGTAATTTAAGAGGAATTAAAAAAAATAATAATAGAAGACAAAAGCCAGAGAGGAAAAAATCTGAATGAAATACAAAGGAAAAAAAAACAACCAAAATACAAAAAATAACAATGTATTAATTAACAACATAAAATGTGATAGGAAAACTAAAAAAAGGAAAAGAATAGACAGACAGAAAAAAGAAAGAAAGAAAGAAAGAAAGAAAGAAAGAAAAATTAAATTTAAAATGATCATTAAACTACATCAAGCATTTGATTTCTCACTAAGAGAAAAAAATAAAAATACAAAAAGAAAGAGAGACAGAGGGGAAACAGGAGAGAAATAAAGAAGAAAGGGGAAAAAAATGAAGGATTGAAATTTTAAAAATAGCTATTAAAATAAACCAAGCATGTAGTCTACTTATTTCTTCCATTTAGAGGAAAAAATAAAACAAGAAAAACAAAAAAGGCAACAGAAAAGAAAAGACAAAACAGGAATGAAAGAAAGAAAGACAGAAACAAAGACAGAAAGGAGTGTAGACCCAGGGACGGGAACACTGGCCTGTTAAACAGCAGCTGAACATTGGGGAGCGGCACAATCACTGAACACACACACACAGCATTCACAAAATCACAATACAGTCAGATTACAGCAGCAAAGTTTCCCAAAGACGACGGGTAACGAGCTCACCCTCGACACGCTCAGATGTACCTGACTCATGCTACACAGCAGTGTGACGACATTTAACATCTGCAGCTCGTACACATCTGCACATTTCTCCTAAAACATACATGAAGGAGATTCAGAATAATAACACCACCATGCTAAGTATTGACCTGCACCCCTCCCTCCCTTCCTCTCTCAAAAATACAAAATCAGGTTGTCTTTTTGCCCCCCCTTCCTCTTTCTCTTTTCCCCTCACTCCCTCCCTCCTTGCGATGAGTCAGACTCAATCCCAGCCATTTTCTGTCCCTGCAGAAACACCACTACACATCACAGACGGGTAGAGAGAGAGAGAGAGAAAAAGAGAGAGAGAGAGGGCAGGGGAAGGAGGAGGAGGAGGCTCAGCGAGGATGCCAGAGAAGTAAATCAAGGGGACTCGGGCACATGACGGCACATTATCTCTGGGACAAGATTTCAAAGAATCAACGGATAATAAACACGGCAGTAACGCTCGGCCAGGAGACACGTAACGCAAACACACACAGATACAGGAGGTATGTTCCTCCTCCTCCTCTTGTGTCCGTGTCGTTTCCATGTCATTTTTATCCAAACATCTGGTTTCATCAAAAATATTCAACACTGTTAGTTAATTTTGATTGAGTTGAAGTTTGAAGCCCTGAACAAAAACTTGGGAGGAGGCCTGAAAATTAAGGTGCTACAGCTCATTTTCCCAAATAAATTGAAAATAAGTTTATTTTCATTGTCAATGTTTTTTATTCTCGTCACCATTTATTAACACAGCTGTATTATTTTCATTATCCTTCATTTCCAGTTGTTAAAGGCAAATGTTGTTAACAATTATATATGTCTTCACATTTCTACCTGCCCAGAGCCTAAAAACATTTTGATAGAAACGGTTTGACATTTTGCAGCAGGGAAAATACTTAATCAATTAGCAATTGATTAATTAAGTATATACACATATATTTTGTTTAGAATTATATAAATCAAGATTCTACAGATGTTTGTAGAGCAGATACTTGAAGCTAATTTGCCACCCTGTCACTTAATTTTCTTACAAACTGACTAATTAATTGATTGTTTCTCTACAGTTTATTATAAAAGATAATGTAATTAATGTAATTAACATTGAATATCATTATAATAATATATAAAAATAAAATAATGTGGTGGTTACTTCTGTTAAACAATGAAAAATATTTGACAGGACACAACGAACTACAAATGCCATAAATGTCTCAGTACTAAATATGTAATAATCAACATTATAGTTACTGTAACTTATAAATCTCTGTTATCCTAAATATATCTTTATAGAATCTTGTTATGTGCTTATTTAATCAATGAATGAAAAATGATTGTGATTAAAATTACAAAAGAAAAATAAGTTGTAGGGCTTTGATTTATGTGTGTAAATATTACAATTTTCAGATTAGCTCGTGTTACACTTTGTTCTCAGAATCTCAGAAGTGATTAACAGTCAAAAAGAGGAGAGTACGGCCGAATATTTCAGGCACAAGTTTACAACTCAGTGATCTGCGTATTGAATCAAAAATAACCCTTTGCTCTGTTTGCTCCTTTTTTGTTGTTTTTTTTTTGTGAGTTGCCAAACACGACATCCACATAATCAAGGACCACAACATCCTTGCAAACAAAGCGTGTGACAAAGGGCATCAGGAAGTGTTACTAAAAAAACAAAAACAACAACAAAAAACAACAACAAAAAAAAAAAAAACACACCGTGGAGCAGCATGACGGAGCAGAAAGCCAGTCGGGGAGGCTTCAGTGACTTCCTTCTTGTCAGACAGAGACAACAAAGCATCACCGCCCCATCAACTTCTTCTTCCCTTTTTTATCATCGGGACATGAATCAGATGATATAATTTACCTGATAAAATGAGGTGAAGGGAGAGAAAGGAGGGAGGGGGTTGTATGGGGTGTCCTCACTTTTGCCTACTGATCCAAGGTTGACATTTTCATTTAATGCTAACAACCTTCATCAATAATGCTGAAGTTGTCTCTCCCTCTCTCTCTGAACACACTCGCTCATTCTTTCTCCTTCTGCAGCCTGCCTGGGTTAAAAATAGCTCTCCCCTCTCTCTTTCTCTGCTTCTCCGTTTACATAAGCACACAGAGGGGGGAGGGGAGCACTTCCGGTCTGGCCACCCAGCCCAGCATCTGATCCATAACACTGGGGCTGCTGGGTGTGGGAGAGAGGAGAGGAGAGGACAAGAGGAGAGGAGAGGTCCCGCAATGCAGGGAAGCCCTCTCTCTTCCTCTATTTTAATCTGTCTCTTCAATTCTTTCTCTTGTTCAGTCCTTCTGTCTCTCTGTGAGCTCACATCTGTGTCGGTCCATAATCATATTCCAACATTTCCTAAAGAAAATTTTAACGATCGCCTCAACCTAAACCTGTAAAAAAAGCGTAAAGTAATACCGGAAAGCAGGCAAACACCTGTGGCTGTGCACGCAAAGTAGCTGAGAAACACACACACACACACACACACACACACACATATTAACTAATGTATCCAAAAAACACAACAACCTTCGCCTTCCAAGAGCTCGGGCTTCATGTGACCACTGCATGCCTTATAACAGAGGCAGGCCTGACCGAGATCAAACGGTGGATAAGAAAAAAATACCAGAAAAGAAAGAGAGAAGAGAAAGAGAGAGAGAGAGAGAGAGAGAGAAAGAAAGATAGAAAGAAAGAAAGAAAGAAAGAAAGAAAGAAAGAAAGAAAGAAAGAAAGACGAGCAGGAGAAGGTTGTGGAACTGTCTCAAAGTTTGTGACAAATAACTCTGATATGTAAAAACACCACAGATGAACACAGTTAAAAGTCAGAAGGACAAGGACACAATCTCAGTCACTGTCACAACTCACACTACAGTGTCATGGCTGTTTAGCATGACTGCAGCTACCTAACAGAAAATGTTCACTTATTTGCAGGCACATAAAAGTGTAATCCTGAAACTGCTTCACAAATTTCAACTTGCAAACCAGCAGCGCACCTTTAAGGACAAGTCTGATGATATTCTATATTTTTATAATGTCCCATGAAAATACCAAAAGTTAGGATGAACTGAGTGGTGTCTGCTTTGAGCTAAATGCTAATTTCAGCACGCTAATGATAACAGTGCTAACATGCTTGAATTACATGAACAACATGTAAAGGTTTACTAAGTAGTCCATCCTCTCTCAGCTGATCCATAAAGTTTCACATGGTGAATGTGAACTTTGTGGGTTTTTGTAGCATGACATGGAAAGTGAGAAGATCCCTGAAGTCAGCCGGACTTATCCCCTGAGCGCTATGACTGCCTGATAGCCATGCATCAAACAGTCATTGGGATATTTCAGTCTGGACCAAAGTGGTGAATGAACAGACGGACCAACAATGTCATCCTCCTAATAGAGGCCGCACAGTTGCAATGTGAACATGAACAAAGTAGTTTATTCTCAGTGACAACCCCAGATACGCCTTCCTACTGCTGTAAATACTCCTTGCGCAAAAAAATCTGAAGCTGAAAATAGTCCACACCAAATGCACTTTTATTCCTGTTTGAGCAACAACAGCACCTGGCTGTTATAGGAAATACCTTGAGCCCTTTTGTTTAAATTAACTACATTTATATCATGTTTAAAGATGTAAAAGCAGGAAAAGATGGAGCTGCCTGAAATGTACGGAAGTCAGATAAGTATCGAGAGACAGACTATCGCACTGTTGGTTTTCATCTCGACATTGGATTTCCTAAAAATAACAAACATACAGAATATATTTCACATTCTCCTTTAAAAACTCTTATTCCTAATTCAAATATTTAATAAACTAAAGCTTTAAGCTAAACTTGAAGCAGATTCTGATGTAGTCCAGTCACACTCTTATCAACCTACTCATAAAACAAGCTTGTCGTTGTCATATGGTTCACCTCAGCAACCTTGACACCTTACGCTCACATAAACCGCACAGTGAAAAACCCCAAGCTCCCCACAGTGTGCAGGCTGAGAGGTTGGTTGTGTGAGTGAATGTGTGAACTAAGGAAGAAAATGGAAGCAGATCTTTTGAGTCTTTGAGTCTGCCTACACTTGTTATATGTGTTATATGTTTGTTTAATTGCAAAGTGTATGTGTAGAGGTGAAAAGATGAGACTTACTACTGTGCGCAGTCGATGAGCTGATATTCGTTGGACCTTTCCCAGCAGGCCCGCACACCCTCGTCCTGCCAGAGGATCTTTGTATGGTCATAAAACTCCTGGAAAGAGAAAGAGGGGTCTGGATCAACAGCATACCACACCTAGAAATAACTGCGAGCTGGGTGCTTGCTTTAGGGTTGAGGAGCCCCAAAATAACCCCAAAAGTGATATGACAAAAGAACTGCGAGAGAGATGTACATGTGGGCATATGAGTGATCCAATTAGTTCAAACAGGGAATACTAAAAAGTTTATTTCTTCTAATTATCTTTTTCTTTTTCAGGAGAAAGGAATATAATTAATGTTAAATGTAAAAGTTGGTATAGTAGTATGCTTGGTGGAGTCTGCGTCCCTTGCCTGGGTTTCATTGGGTGAAAATGTTTAAGGACAGATGGAGGGGAGAGGGGGGAAGAGCGATACTCCCTTGCTTAGTTTGGAAGTTTTAGGCCGATTTGGAGAGGAGCAGGAGATGAGCGGGCTATGGCAGAGGCAGGAAACAGAGAAGTTCACTGAGTTCATGAAGAAATGGAGAGCTTTGTACTGACACAAGGCTTGGCTGTCACTGTGTAGGGGCCTATCTCTTCTCTATGATCTTCAGCTGGTCACATACACTACGGTCAGGCACAAATAAGCCTTTATGAGCAACAGGGTTACGCTGGATGGTCTTAAAAACTTCCGCTGGGAGAGTTAAGACTGACAGATATACACAAGTTTGGGAAACTGAACAGGATGACTGAGATTAAACTAGCTGAGTTTGTCAGTTTTTTTTTCTATTAGCACAAAACAAAGTTGTCTAACAGGAATAAAGCAGATTATCACCAACACAGTTAAGTACCTTAATTTGTCATTTCTTTCCAGTAACTGCCTGTAACAAGCGCTAGAAATTATACAAAAGGCACAACAAGGGAGCTAAACTGGAGAGGGAAAAGTCTGGGTTTTACGTTACGTTTTGTTTATGGGTAACAACAGTTAGCTTTGTCACTTTTTTCTAAACTAAATGCTTTATCAAAACAATCATGAAAATAGTTATCATTTGTAGCTCCAGTCATTTTTTTGAAATCAGCAACACAATTCAGAAGTCAGCTGTCAAAGTGAACAAGTACAAAATAAAGTCAACTCAAAAAAAGTCAATACTCAACATTCAAGTTTAAAAAGTGCTAATCAGCAAACATTAAACTAACAATCAATAAGATGTTCACAGAACTAAGAGCAAACATAAAACATATGGACAATAAGTGAAATTAGTTCCATTTCAGACACCAGCATGTAACCATAGATTGACTTATGATTGCTAGATCACCTCACAGTCATAACAGTAATAATAATAATCATACAGTAGTCAGACATACATACAGTAATTTATAGGAACAGAGGTCAACAGGGGTAAAGTCAGGATTTCCATCAGTTTTTTTTTCCCTGTATAAACTTTTCAATTTAAGAAAACATGCTCTGTAATGTATTTCAGAACTATATATAAAATTCATAGAGGTGTGATGGAGAAAGGAAAAGCTTCTTGGTGTAGTCAGAGTAGTCAACCTGAGCAAAGATATACTTTAAAGGACTCTAATGAAAATGTTTTATTTCTAATTTTGAATTAAAATTAACTTTCCTATATTATTTTAAATGAGTAAAACACTAAACAGAAATCTTTATTTGTGGTTTTAAGGTGATCCGCTGCTGTTTTTACTACGCTGGGACCAAGCAAGCAGAGGACAGGTGGGCACAGCACTAATCATTCTGCAAGGAAGAAAAAAGCCTGAGCAAATATTCCCAGTCACATTTTGTTTTATCTTACTGGCTCGCAGGTGTGGTTCATTTTTATCAACATTTCTTTCACCAATCATTTTAGTAGAATTTAAAAAAAAAAAAAATTAATTATGAGGATCATTGATGAGAAATGAATCTCAAAGGCTACACTGATTCAGCCTAGGCCTTGTGCTTATTCTCTCTCTCTCTCTCTCTCTCTCTCTCTCTTTTCCTGCAAAAGGCAGAGTCAACCAGTCCAACTGGTTTCCAGTAGGCCCTCAGGCCAGGCGAGGGGGGGGCACCAGGCTGAGGAAGAGTAGGAGGAGGCGGTGGAGCAGTCAGAGGAGAGGTTGAGCCTATCAGAAAGTTTTCTATTCTCTTCCCAAACAAACACCCATTTACTTCAACTTGGTTAATACTTTTTTTTTTGCTTCTTGGAGCTGATGCTTTATTAAAGGTTTAGCTAACATTGATGCAATAAACCCAACAACACATTTAACTTGCTCCAGCCCTCCACACTCCATAGTCAGCCAACTTAGTATCAGATAAAAGCGTGAGGGCCGGCCTTCGCTTCCATTAAGACCCCACAGGTCTTCAGTGGAAGTTCAGTGACTGACAGCCTGAGGGAAGGGTCAGCATGAGATAGGCCCGCATAATAAATTTGCCATGACGTTGCAGAGACAATATCAGGAGACTTCCTTTTGCTTACACACAAATACACTCACACTTCACTGGAAATTCAGCTGCTACGAAAAAAAAACTGCACTGTAAAAATGACTAGTTTAAACAGAGAAGCTATTGATCCAGAAGAAAAGTTCCTCTTCCTCTACGAAGCCGTTCCCTTATTAGATTAGAACAAAACTTCTTCATTTATTTTCTGACTAACTTCAATGTTTGACAATATCACATGTATATTCTGTTAATGCTTAAAACTACATATTAGGCTTTAGTTTTTAAAAAAGTAAAAAATAATATGAAAACAGATATCTTAGACCTTTTTAAAAAAATGGAAATTTCTAGATGTATTGTGTATAATTTTATCAACTCTATCAATAATTCAAACAAGATATCTGTGAAAATGTAGAATATTTAAACTAAATCAATGTGGATTTGCACAGCATTAGATATGACTGAACATTAAAGCAAATATATGAGATTATACTGATATATAGAATAATCTATATAAAACATAAGTGATATTTTTATTTTAGAAAAGCTTAATCATACCTTTAACAGTGACTTTACGGGCAGCATTATATATTCTTGTCTAGAGCTACAATGAATAGTCAAAAGAAAATTAATGGAAGACTATTTTGATGACTGGTAAATATTTGTTATTCATTTTTTAAGGATTTTTTTTTAAAAGGACATCCACCATTTTTGACAACTGACCAAAGGCTCATTAATTGAACAGAGTGTCATTGCTTCATCTACAGCTTCACATGTTCATGCAGACGTGCCCTCATGGTCATTCTCAACTCATTGAACAATCCTACCAGTAGTGAGTCACACACATTTCACCTTTAAGTGAATCAACACAAGCCACAAATTAATTTAATGAAACAGATTCAGCAGCTCCAGATTACAGCCTCTAGTCCCTGCAGCGTAAAGCAGGATTATCATCAGATAGTAGGATTAACAAAACAAAATAGGCTAAACTTTTTTTTTGAGATAAACTAATCTGTAACATAAGTTTTAAACACTAAAAGACCATCTAGAAAAGGTTAGTAAATAAATAAATAAACAACTATGTGGTCCGGTAGCGGGACCTGCAGCGGCTCCCTGACGGACCCCCGGGAGCCGACTGCAGCTCATGGGGGGTAATCCCTCTGAGTCTTTGTGTTTCTGAAGGACAGGTCCCACCAGACACATTTAGGGTTATTACAGACAATCAGCGTTAATAGGCAGTGTGGATCTCTCAGGTGAGAAGCTCATTCAATTGACAGTCTCCCAAGCGGGAACACACCTGCTAATTACAGAATCACAGCACAAACACACCAGGCGGACTCACAAAGGCTACAGTGTGAGGCGCCTTACTCACCTACAGCACACCTAGTCGGCAAACCTGTTTCTGATGCTCTACCACTTTTAATATAACTTAGATGTTTTACAATCAGTTTTAGAACAACAGCTACAACATATCTATTGAAAAACCATATATATAAAAACATGACTGATGCATTATTAGTTTGGCATCTAGCAAGAAATTAGTACTGGCAAACAGCATGTGAATAAGAACCTTGCAACCTTTTAAATTTTCCACGTTAAAACACACTTCAACTTTGAACAATTAAGATTTGCTTCAGATGCTGGTTGATTCATTATAAAATGTGTCTGGTAACAATAATACAGGACGTTTCCTGCACCTCCAGAAGACATTCAATTAAAAGAGGTTAGTAGCATAAAAGCTTAAAAGAAAACAGGAAACAAGCTGCTGTGAAAACAACCACACAGTCACAGAGTCGATATATAAAGTGCAACTTACCGAAGGAAACTCAAAATCCTTCTGGTTTACTTGGATCAGGACATAATCAATTCGGGACTGGTTTGCTGGGCAGGCTAACTTGCACGGAGGTGTGAGTGTAGACATGGCAGACACAATCGTCTGGGTGAAAAGAGCAGAAGAAGAAAACTTGTAATAAAATACAATTATCCATTAGAAACACTGAGAAACTTACAGTACAAACGAGTTCATAAACATCTTCACTACATAAGGAGCTTCATTTGAATATGCTAAATATTTGTTTTTGAAGGAAAAGTGTGACTGAAGTTCATTTTAAAGCATCTAGAAAATTGTTGTTGGTAATAATTTACAGAGTATTTTTTGCTCTGACAGTATTTTTTAAAATAAAATAAAGTATTTTTAACATGACACTATTATACAAACACACACATTCAAACAGGTCGTGTTCTTCTTCATTACCAGCATTAAGCACTATAAATGTATTAATGTATCTTTATCATTGCTGCGTTCATGGTGGAAGTATCACTGCATGCTATTCAAATGTCACAAACTTCAGGTTGAATCATTCAAAATGTTTCAAAAGATCATGTTCTTACCTCTATAGCTTCTTTAATGTTGTTTTTAATATCGTGAATTTTCTGTTTTTTCTCCCTGTGAAGAACAAACAAGACTTTGAGTTCTTCTTTTTTTTTTTTTTTACACAGAAGCAAAACTGGGAGGACGCCGACGACTGTCACTTCACTTACACACCAATAAAAACTTCATTATTATGAAAAAAATGGCTCCATGGGGAACTGGAAAAGACTTCCTAAACTAGGTGCAATATATCAGCTGTAAATCAAAACATGGATGACACAGATGTATAAGCTAAAAATTACATTCAATTTCATCTCAGATACAAAAGAAAGTCTTTTAACAGCTTGTGCCAGCAGCTTTGAGCAGGAATATGCTGTGTAACAAACTTCTCCAGGACGTATCTGTCAGCCTCGAGGTAAATTATACCAGACATCAGGAGTATTATGGCTGCTCCAGATGCACAAATACCTTTAATTTGCTGACCAAGTGCAACTCCTGAATTTTGTGTACTTGCTGATACCAAATGAGAACAGCAGAACGTGTCTTAATTTTTGCAATGACATTTATTAAAGAGAAAACAGCAGAGTGGGGGTGTGTTGTGGAGGACTATGCAGCCTGTTACTGTACATTTTGAGGATTTTTTACTACAACCTATGATGAGCACAAAGTAGAGTCATACCAGACTCACAACATTAGTGGATACGATGATACTGTATGTACAGTTTATTGTTGTAAAGACAAACAGAATTTCACCAGAGTTCAGTTTATCTGTGAGTGTCACTGATACCAGTGTACGTAGTAGTAATGTGCTCTAACGTCACACAGGTCTTTCAGAAAACCAGAGTTTCCACTGTAATTGTCAAATTCTTTCCAATGTCTTGACAAAAGAAGAGTTTGACGACTGAAAAGTCAAATTTGATAGTGAAATTCCCCAAATGTACACACTTAGAGCCACTTGCACAACGACATAAGGGGATCAGAATATCTCAGTATGTCAGGCAGGCCGACAGGAAACTACTGCAAGCATTGCATATCTACAGCATTTGTGTGTGTGTGTGTGTGTATGTGTGTGTGTGAATACACTGTGCAGTATATATTTTGTCAACATTACAGCAGCAGACATTGCTCTGAGTCTCGAGAACACTGAAATCAAACCTGTATTTCTGCTGTTGAGCCGACAAGGTTTTAAAATGAACAACAATCTGAACCAAAAAACTTTTAAGTAATGAATGAGTGACTTTGGTGAAAATGTATCTTTGACTTAATGATATACAGTAGTTTCTGTGAAAGGTTTTCATAGCTTTTAAAACAATTATCTTCATGTTAAGTGTACATTTTGAAATTGTCACATTGTTCATGAAGATACTGACTAAGACACATATCCCATTTTTAACTTCATACTTCAATTCAGTCGTTTGAAAATGGTCTGAGATGAGTATGGGTGCTTTCAAAGAATACCCACAACTTTTAAGGAATGATCACTGAGCAAGTGGAAAAAAACTCCTACCCGAAAAGTATTTAAAAATTGTTAGTTCACTTCCAGTAAGACCTCTGAATCAGTGGAAAGTTAATCAGCAACTATTTTGATAATCAATAAATTGTTTGGCAGTTTTTAAGCAGGAACTTAATTCTGTCGTTCGCTGCTTTTCTTTTCTTTACATCTTTGTAAGCTAACAAACAGAAGATTAACAAGATTCTGATAATCAACTGATAACTTCTGTTTTTGAGGCAAAAAGTCAGAATATTCTATGAATTTGTTGCTCATTCATGTCATGTGTGGCAGTAAATAACAATTTTTTTTGCTTTTGGACTATTAGTCAGACAAAACAAATTAAACACGTCGCTGTGGCTTCTGAGAAAGTGAGAGCGCCATTTTTTAACAGTCTTTCAACATTTCATAACAATTAATTGTGAAAATAATCAGCAGATGAATCTATAATCTATAAAGTAATGAACAGTTTTTGAGTTGTGGATTGATTTCTTTTTCTATTAAAAGCAAATGAAGATCCTCAAGGCTTTGAATTATATGTTAAAATCAAATCTGTGGTTTTAAGAAAATGCTAGAAGCTTCTTTATAAAGCTACAACTTATTACTTTTTTTAATATTGATTAGTCTACCAAATACCAATTATTCTTCTTTAACTGACTGATAAGTAAGTCAATAAGAGGTGAAAATACTGAATTATTCCCATCAAAATTTCCTAAACACAGAAACTGAACTTTCTGTCACTCATTTGTCGATTAATTAAATATCTGGAGTTGATTATGTTTATTAGTGATGATCATGATCGGTACAAGATCTTACACTCAGAAGGATGAGTGATCCTGCTGTAAACCTTCAGATCACAAAAACTTTAGGAATGATCAGATCCGTCTGATTATTTCTTCAAATGCTGGAGAACACAGAGGTTAAACTTCGTGAAAGTCACTTCAGAAAGCTTCTCTCTGTGCTCCTTGATTTCACTTGGAGCGACAGCAGAACGACAGAGGAAAGAAAGACTACATTCTTCACACTGGGACCTCCACGCAAAAAAAAAAAAATCACCACCCACTTTGAAGTGAACTGCCATACCGATCTCTTCTCACCTCAGCCATACTGCCCCCCTCTCACTCTTTCTTCATGTCCTCCCTTCCTTTCATCCCTTTCCTATATTATTGTGTCACTCCCCATCACCTCCTTCTGTCCTCACCCTCCACCCCCCTAACCGGCACCTTGCACTGCCTGGCACTGCCCTGCACTGTGAGGGATACTCAGCAAGGTGAAACCCTGCAGCCCAAAGAGTGCAACAAACCCCGGTGCCGAGTGCAACGGGAATCACGGCTGACCGTGGATTTGTCATTACACCAGAGCGTCTGGGTCTGTGAGGAGCATCTGTTCAACATGACCCTAAAATAAGCACATGATGATGCTCCTGCCCCCAAACCCCTTTCTAGGAAACTGATGATTAAGAATAGAAAAATGTGACTTGTTTCCATTGCATCAACTTGGGATTGAGTTTTAGGAAATTCACAAGACGGGGTGGCTTAAAAACACCCTGGGCAATGTTTCCATGAAAACCTTGAACAGATAAAGCATTCTTCTTGTGTCATGCAACTTATGAGTATTTACTCCAAAACATTACGAAAATCTGCCCAAAACATTGGCCTCCATTTTCTTCATTAGTCCATATTAGTTTATTATAACAACAATAGATAATGTCTCTATTCCTGGAAATAGGGAAAAATAAATTATTGTTTACTGGCCAGGCAAAAAGTTTGAACCAATGAAAAATATCCTCATGTCGAAATATTCTGCAAAAGTTTCCTTTAAATTATCAGTGAAATTATAGATTGAGTTGACATTTGATAACAAAAAGCTGATCATATTCTGCTTTTAATGTGTGAATAAGCAATCTGAAAGCACCTAAAAAAAACTTCCCTACTGGCTTGAATATATTATTATGGATTACAATTTGTGTAAGTTATACAATGAAATTCATTTTTAATTTTCAATATACAAGAAACGTGTGAGTTCTGTATATTTTTAATTATGACTGGTATTAGAGGGAGCTGTAATGAATTTATCATTGAAGATATTTTAACGAGGAGGCTCAAATTTGATTATTATAATGTTACATATAAAGCTTAAATGACCCACTTCTAAACTTACATGTTAAGTAAGTCATCCCTTTTAAATGCAGTTAAAATATTAAAATAAAAAGGTTCTATATAAATTAAATCTAGCATCCAGCACATCTCTGTTTTTAGGGCTGCAAATAAAGACTTTTTTTTTCTTCTTCAGTTCATGTGCTGATCAGCTTCTCGATTCATTGTTTGATAAATAAAATGTCAGTTCCTTAGCGGTCACGGTGACATCTACAGATTGCTTCTTCTGTCTGACAAATGATCAAAAAACAAAAAGATAATTGGTTTCTTATCACATAAGACAAAGGAGAGAAGGAAATCCATGAATTAGAAAGCTTGAAAAATACTTAAATGACCAGTCAGTCGACTAGTGCGTTAATTGACTCATTGTTTAGGCTCTAATGTCAGCCATGTTGTTTGAAGAAACTACTACTAACATACATAATATCTCTCCGTAAAAACACCATTTCTGTAACTTCTACTTTCGCTTCAGCCCAGTACTAATGAGTTTCCTTTAAATGTTCACCTACATTCAGTAAGTTAAAGTTGGACACAAACTGCCTGTGTCTGTGCTTGTTTGGTAAATGTGAAGGGTATTGCAGGTGTGAGATTAGCAACATAGAAATAGAATAAAGAAGAAGTGAAACCAACTTACTCTGCATTGAAGCCATTAACGTGCAATATTCGCATCTGTTTGACTATCGTGCTTTTTCCAGATTCACCAGCCCCTGAAAACAGACAGAAGAGAGAGAGATCGGTCAAAGTCGTACCAAACTCTTGATTGAAATATCCAGGATGTGGATCCATCTGAAACCAGTGGATTACAGGTGAAAACATTACACAATGAATCTGTAGAGGACACAAGTTTTTTTCATGTTGGTGTTTTGGTGGGTGAGTAGGTCAGTTGAAGATGAGACAAAAGAGATTCAACCTTGATGACAAAGATTTTCTCCATAAATCATTTGAATTTTGAGGTTTTCTTTCTCTGCACCACCAAAATACTGCCTGATATGGCACAGAAACAGTCCGGCATCGTGCTACACCTAAAGTCTTCCTTCCTATTTAGTGCTGTACGTTACAGAAAGCAATAACTCAAGTTCATACTAATAGTAAATCTGGATATCTTAAAAATCCTGTAGAACCTCTGTAAATGTGCAGTAATTTAGTGAGGGCCTGAGCAAGATGGTGAGACGTCAAAACAGCCAATCAGAGGGCCAGGTGAAGCTGGAGAAGGACTCTCATCATCATCAGGGATGAGGACAGGAAGAGTCGGACTAACCGCTGGACCAGATCAGCTCCGAATATTGGCTCAGTGTGTTGCTTTTTTTCTCAGAGCAGAAGTAAGACACGAGAAAAGAAATGTCTTTTTCCATGATTCGGGCATGATAGATGAGTTTGAACATTACATGACTGAATCCTAACTGTGTCATTAATCCAAGCAAAATGAAAATGTAAGAAGCCAAGATGTAGCATCTCCTATCTACGAACACTTGGAGCCAGGCTTCAGGCCTGCTATTTAGAAGC
>JANJYQ010063760.1:15902-34492 GCA_024605255.1 Rastrelliger kanagurta | reverse complement strand
CAGACAGACAGACAGACAGACAGACAGACAGACAGACAGACAGACAGACAGACAGACAGACTAGCACATACACAAACACCTCCCTCTGCAAATACATCAAAAGGCGAGGGAAAGAAGCTCAGGGCAAAACACATAAAGGTCATCAATGACAGCTAAATGCTACTGTGGCTCTCTAATGAACCCCACCAGACAACTGAAGAAGTAATGACTTAAATCTCAAAAGCAAATTAATCTAAACCTCTTGAAACAGCACAGACACTCATCCTGACACCATGTGGTCCTGCATCTACTGTACCTTCCCTGTATTTAAGCTAAATGCAATCTGACCAGGAAGCTTTTCATCTAAAGGCCCCAGTACATGTCTAGTTTCACTGGTTTACCTATAAATACACTAATTAATATGATAATCAAGAGTTTTCAGTATCCTTTATCAACATCATCATACTAAGGAAAAACAATACTTCTCATCTCATATAACAATACCTGATACCTTTAAAAAAAAGTCTGGCCATAATAATCATCAGCATTACTTCTTCAGGTACCTAAGGGTTGGGAGTTTCATCCAAAAATATTTCTCATTTTCTAAATACACACAAAACAATTGAACAATGTTTGGAAACTGACCAACGACAAAAGGATGCATCAGTTCTATATGAGATGCAAGCATGTCTGCTTCCTCAGATTACATTAAGCTGAAAAAGAGAAGGAACAAAGCAAAGAGAGAAATACCTTGCCTGCTAGCATGCATTGGAAAACCAACTCAGAGTATTTTACAAGCTCCAACTGACCAAAGCGGAACTGTTTAAAGGACAGATCTGTTAGGTTTGTTTTAAAACAATAGGTACATGTATGAACAGTGAAACAGGTTTTGCTTGTTGTAACTGTTTCATATTGTAGTTGTGAAGAGCAATATATACCCCAGTACACTTCCAATGTAAATTAAATCTTTGAATACATTTTTGAAACCTTAGCATTTTCTTTACCGTCACATACATCAGAGGTGCATTAGAGCAAGATCAGTCAGGATGAACACAAGGAATGATTACAGCTAGCAAAACCTGTTCTAATGTTCATATGGGTACATGATTATATTGTTCTAAGACAGACTTGAAAAATTGTGAACCTATGCTTTAAGATGCGGGTGTCCGGGCACCCACAGCCAGAAGTACTTATAACATACAAGTAAAAATACACAAGTACAATATGTGAGGATAAGAACAAGAATACTGAGTTATTTGGCCAATAGTTATAGAGGAATTGTCTCGCTATTTCTCTGAGGTCTATTTATATTCTTATTTATATAACATGATCAAAATATCTGTGGTGATTAATATGGTGATCATTTCCGAAATTTGGGCCACAAGTATTAATGTGATTATCAGACTATTTTTATCAGTCCTTTAAGAGCTGAAAGAGTAAGTGGGAGGAAATAAATGAATAAGTAAATTCTACAATTTATAAATTAAATTATTTGTCTATCTATAATATGTGATGCAACTGCTCCAGTCAGATCATGCTGTGCCCACGTTAGTCCTCTAGATGGTAGCATCCCTCATATAAGGGCTCACAGTTACTACACCTTTGCATCTTATTATTAAACATACACTGACATAATACCTGATATAAAAAATACAGATCATTCTATAGCATCTGAGTGCTTCAAAAAAGGAAAATCTGCATGTATGATATACTGTGTTATCAAAAAGATAAACTGTAATTTTTGTAACTTGTAATTACAATATCACAGTTGAGACCAAATTACTCTTGAACTAGTAAGTTAAAAATGTTCCTGTCAGCCATGGGAACGATGTGTTTAGTACTTAATTGTCTGTACACTACTGTAATGTTAATGTGATTAATAAAAGGGCGTTATCTGACAGTGCCTCCATTCATCCTGACTACACTTCCTTCCTGTTGTTGACTGCTGGTCACAGATGTGTTTTAGCTACAGAAGCTTTGTAAAATGTTGCAGTAGTAAATTAGTAATTTTTAGAAATACATGTTACTATTTGATTTACTGGATTAGATTACCTTACAGCTAATTTTTATTTGCAGTCCATTATGTAGGTGGATCATTGCAACAAAAAGTCTCCATCTATAACGTCTGTTCATTTAATACTTTATGAAGTACATGGCTGAGAGCACATGATTTGTCCACTGCATGTTTTATATGCAGTTAAGAAAATTAAACTTACAGAAAACATAGGAAATTTGTCAAAATCCTTAATATGAGGATTAATCTATACTACTATAATTATGCTCAATGTTACATAACATATTATGGCCCCTCGTAATGAAGAGGGTGACTCCCTGACATCATTGATGACATCATTGCTGGTATATAAGACCAGTTGGAGAAGTGTACCATATCAGAGACCCCCACCTGCTCTGTGTGGTGTAGCTTATTCCAATCATCATGCGTGAAATTGTACATCTTCAAATTGGACAATGTGGCAACCAGATCGGCTCAAAGGTAACAAAATAAATTGTAACTCCACTGCTAAAGTTATAATGTGCATTAGTTCTGATTAAGTGGATAATGTCGAGACTCGAGACTCTTTATTTATATTTTATTGTATGCCTGCCTATGCAATGACAAAGTGTCTTATGTATCATCAAAACTTATGTACTTTTCAGGAGTTTATAAATGAAACATCTGTTGGAATATAAGCTACTAATGCCATCACAACTAGATGATTTAATTAATTTAAAGGAGAATTAATTGGGTTTTGTCACACTGGCACATGGGAATGTTAAGACCTGTTATGGTTTATTTTACTTTACATTATATCACTTAAACCATAACAATATTCTTATCATTATTATTATCATTATTATTATTATTTTCTTTCATTTATTATGATGTTTGTCCTGAAATGTTCTTTGCATGTTGTCATGAACACTTGTGAGTGACAGGGTGTTTCCTGCTTTGCATTCAGTGTAAAGATAAGAGCCACAGTAAGAGTGGAATGGGTGGGACATTTTTATCATAGTTAACACAAAACAAGAGAGAGGAGCTACAAGATAATAAAGTTAAAACTAAAGCAACAAATAACTACTTGACATAAAAGAGCATGACAGTCTGAAACCTGAGAAGTTACTTGTTTGAATATTAATATTATTTAAATTGTTATGTGGGCATCATAAGTGGGCAAATTCTTTGTTTCAACTCAGAAATGAATGCAGTAGGATTAACTTGTACTCATTTTGAGAAGAGTAAGTGTAGAAATATTTTTGCCAGATAGTCACAAGCTAATTAAACAGGTACATTTAAAACAAGGTGTAATTCGGCACAGCTGCATAAAAATATCAAAAACACACAGTATAACAGAGAGAAATGTGCGCTTGTTGGATGAAAACTTTGTAAAAACTCAATATTTAAAGCTCAACTGTGACTGATGCACAACTGGCCTGTCTTATGATTTTCATGAATTGTCTCGTTCTCACTATAATGATATTTTTTGCGGGTTTTCTCCCCTAGTTTTGGGAAGTGATCAGTGAAGAACATGGGCTCGATGCTGCCGGTATCTATGAGGGAGATTGTCCCCTTCAACTGGAGAGAGTCAATGTCTACTTCAATGAGGCACACGGTAATAAGGACCACATATATACTATAATTCTTTCAAATTCATTGCTTAGTTTTGCTTTTGTGTTTTGCTTTCTGTGAATTTTGACACACAGAAAAGACATGTTTAAATTTAAGATGTGCATTTCTGATTTGTTTCCAGGTGGTAAATATGTGCCCAGGGCCCTGTTGGTTGACCTGGAGCCTGGCACCATGGATAGTGTAAGAGGGAGCCGCATAGGGGCCCTTTTCAGGCCAGACAACTTCATCCATGGTGAGACAAATAACAAATGTATCATAATATCAAGGCAAAATTCCCTGTGCCATCCAACTGGTTGATGTATAAATCCTTATTATCTCATGAAACTGTGGGGTGACAAGTTTGTATTGTGAAGATTTTTTTTTATATTTCATAAACTTGGAGGTGGAGAATAATTTCAAGCCACTAAAGAACATGTAAGCAAAATGGGTACAAGTATTTCACCTTAAGTGGAAACATAGTGTCAGCTTCTCTGTTTTATATGCCATTTATATTCCATATATCAATTTTAACTTCGTATGCCTAAATGAATTGTTTGTGTACTTGCCTCAGACAGCCCCTTGAGGGTTGAATAAAGTATTCTGAATTATTTTAATTTGTGTACAGTATGTTTCCTGTCCATTAATTCTCTCCACCAGTGATAGAATTAGATTAACTCTGTTTTGGTGTAACAGGAAACTCAGGAGCTGGGAATAACTGGGCGAAAGGTCACTACACCGAGGGAGCGGAGCTGGTTGACCAGGTGATTGACAGAGTCAGGAACGAGAGTGAAAGCTGTGACTGTCTGCAGGGTTTCCAGCTGGTTCACTCACTGGGGGGTGGCACTGGCTCTGGCATGGGAACCCTCCTCATCAACAAGATTCGAGAGGAGTACCCCGACCGTATCATGAACACCTTCAGCATCATGCCCTCCCCTAAAGTCTCTGACACAGTGGTGGAGCCCTACAACGCCACCTTGTCAGTCCACCAACTCCTGGAGAACACAGATGAGACCTACTGCATCGACAACGAGGCCCTGTACGACATCTGCTTCCGCACACTGAAACTGACCACACCGACTTACGGGGACCTCAACCACTTGGTCTGCATGACCATGAGTGGGGTCACCACCTCCTTGAGATTCCCCGGACAGCTCAACGCAGACCTAAGGAAGCTGGCTGTCAACATGGTGCCCTTCCCTCGCCTCCACTTCTTCATGCCAGGCTTCGCCCCCCTGACAGCGCGTGGCAGCCAACAGTACAGAGCCCTCACCGTGCCTGAGCTCACCCAGCAGATGTTCGATTCCCGCAACATGATGACAGCTTGCGACCCGAGGCGTGGGCGCTATCTCACTGTGGCTGGTGTCTTCCGTGGCAAGATGTCAACCAAGGAAGTAGACGAGCAGATGCTTGCAATTCAGCAGAGAAACAGCAACTACTTTGTAGACTGGATCCCCCATAACGTCAAGGTTGCCGTGTGTGACATCCCACCCCGAGGCCTCAAAATGGCCTCGACCTTCATTGGCAACAACACAGCCATTCAGGAGATATTCCGTCGTGTGGGTGAGCAGTTCTCCATGATGTTCAGAAGGAAGGCTTTCCTCCACTGGTATACAGGGGAGGGCATGGATGAAATGGAGTTCACTGAGGCAGAGAGCAACCTCAACGACCTGGTGTCCGAGTATCAGCAGTACCAAGATGCCACTGCTCACATGTCGGAAGGGGAAGAAGAAGAAGAAGAAGTAGAGGTGGCTACGAAGATTGAGTCTCGGATGGAAGTTAGACTGGAAACTGTGACAGAAACAAGCCAAGAGACTGTAGATGAGTAAAAGACATGGGGAATAATTTGATGCGTGGGTTGGACATCCTGTTGTAAGAATGTGGAATGTGAAATTTTTGGTCTGAAAAGAAACTGTTTTTTCTGTTGTAGTATAATTAAGGTGGATAAATAGTGCTTGACTTATTTACACCATAGTATTTACATTTACAGTATTTTTTTAAACTAAAATGAATGCCAATTTGCTTGTTTTAAGAGTTTGAGTTTTTTTTCTGTCATAGTAAACATTTGAAAATCAGCATTTCATGTATATAGGCTACACCAACTGTGTTTTATATAATGCTATTAAAACTGCTGTTAGATAGTCATGTTAATTTTTTTAACTATTTTTCTTAAGACTTTATTGTTGCATTGTATGTATTTATGTAATAGTTATGATCAAACACAATAAAATCAAAGAGTAAGGACTACTGAGAGTAAATTCAATAAAATGTGACTGAAACATTTTTTATTTATCATTTGAAGTTAAAGTGGACTAAAACTAACTCAGCTGGAGTGACTGACAGGCAGTTCACTGACAGCACAGTGATACTGTACAAGGCTGTCACAGTTTCCTCCCACTGCTATGAGTCTGGGGCACAGAGATTACACATAACTTGGCCTGAGTGCCTCTGTTCTGTGATAAGCACTTATGACGTGGAAATGTCCCTGCAGCAGTGCCATAAAGTTAACTAGACTCACACTTGCATATGTCAGATAGTATTGCTTGTAACCCACATGTGAATATAGGCTATGGTAATAAATGCAGATTGCCCCACAAAGGTTAATCTGTCTTAAAGTTACAATGAGTGGCGATGAGCTCAAAGAAGGAAAAAGTCTAAGTTTTACTGTTAAATGGGTGTAGTTGTTGTAGCTAAATATTATCAGTGTTGTAACAGGCAGCACGAATAGCAGCACTGCATGTGTTACAGTAACACTTTTTCAACATTCAAGAAAAAATACCAGCTGTTGTTTGGATATGTAAAACATAGATGCTACAGACAAACTCACCACTTACTCAATATGGGTCAGCAATGATTAATCACTCTGCCCAACTGTCAGGGCCCCATATCCCCAAGAGGCAGATCCACTGCATATTAAGTTCCCCTGAAGTACAATATCAACTCCAACTGCAAATTACCTGAGCCCAGTGTTGATGGTTATAATTGAAATGAATCAAATAATCACATTTAGAAATAAGAATTGTGTACACGCTGGAACTTGGGGGCTACAAGGTATACACAGTGTACAGATCACCCTCACCATCACCATTTCAAATGCTGCTCTGTGGAAAGCGCCTCTGATCCCTCAAAGCCATAACTGAAAGACTAAAAAGAAGCTTCTTGTCCCAATCTATACACATGTTAAATGCATAACTGCCCCAGCACTTTTTGCTTTTTCCTCATATTTCCCATTAGCAAGTATTTTTATTTTATATATTTTCACACCCCTCCCCTCACTGCCTTTTACTTTTGACCCCCCTCTGAACAGCTGGGGGTCCCTGTCACACTCCCCATTTCACTGCTTTGTATTTCTGCAATGACAAATGACAAATCAATCTTTAAATCTTGAATCAAAGGCATCAACAACAAATTTCTGCCTTCTTGCAGATTAATCATGACTCACTAGACAGCATTTACTTTTATACTCTTAGCAATTATCCAGTTTCTGCAGCCCTATCAGAAATAAATCCCTACTATCTTATGTTATTAGCTGCATAAAGGATAATTAATACCCCCCACAAACTATTGCACCTAAATAACCCGCAAAAGTATTCAAATGCAATACTGACACAATGCTGAAATGCTTACACAAACATTTGATCACAGGTTGATCTTATTGCGTCAAGGGCTTGCTGCCTCCCATTCACTCAAGGTTGCAGAGGAGACCTTTCAACCTTCACTGAGTTGAATTGTGTAACACCAAAGATTAAATGGGCGATATTACCTGAGATGACATAGCTGAATATGACTCATATAGGCTGCTGTATACTACGACATTTGGGTGAAGAAGAGAATATGTGGGATTTTGAGCATTAAATGGGTCAGCAAATGTCTAATTATAAAATAAGCTCTTTCATTCAGCTACCAGCCAAAGTCACATGGGTGTATTTCTGTGGACGCATTTAGCGGAAGAGCGTAATACTCCTCATGTGACTGCTGCATACAGTGGGAGGGGACTTGTGGTTGTCTTTGAACGTGGTCCGCTGATTGCAGTCAGTGACACCTTACCGGCTTATCCAGTCGTCTGCTGCTCCCGGCATCACCAGCACCGGTCAACTCACCTGTAACCATGAAGATTTGGACATCTGAGCACGTTTTCAAGTGAGTATTATCTGTCTTTTCACTTGTACTAACCGTGTGTTTTAGTAAGATATTATCCGCCTGACAGGGTTCACTGTGTGAATCAGGCGGTAAAGGTAGTAACATCAGCTGGCTTTTGTATTTAACAGTAAAGAGCACAGGTGTGGTTTATGACTAAAAACTTTACCAGGACAAAAGAAAACGGTGAATGGCTATCGTTACTTTTGTGTTTCTAGCTGGTATGCTAGTCGTAAAAAGCTAGTAACGTTAACTGTTACATAGCCGGGTGCCTTTTTCTTACAAAACGAATTACAACACCGTAGATACGCACAAACACAGATAGTGCAAGTATATGTAAAATAGACGTAAAAACGTAATACAATTGAATATTATACTTTGAATGACGGATTGTGCGACGAAAAAGGTTTTCTAGTTGCATAATCCGCCGGTCTGGGCCAGCCCCCCTGCGCGTAACCTTTCCCCTACATTCTGACTGTCTGCGTCACAGACAAGGGAACGCCGGCGCGTTCACGGGTCTCCATGGCAACCATTCACCGCCACATTGGACACGACTTGATTTTTTTTTCAGTGCTTTTTCTTTACCTTTCAGTGCTGCTACGACAATTAAATTGCTGTGATAATGAACAGAGTTATATTTAGATTCATATAATTAAATCCATAAAAGGAGATGTGAGATTGAAAGGTCTGAAACCAGGCTAAGTTAAAGTAGTGAAAATATCTTGACATCAACTTGTTCTTTAAGCAAGGCTGGGTGATATTTGCAAAATGAAATATCGTAGTTTTAACCAAATATCTTAATATTAATGTTATAATGATATTGTGGGAATGTAGTACAACAGCTGGAACAGTCTGCTAAGTTTAGAAAACTACATTACTGTAATAATGCAGCCTTTAAAACATAGAGACAACATTTATAGTGTCTCTAAGTGTTATGCTTTCATATATTATATAAATTGATTGTCATCACTGACACATGTAAAGGAAGTATTGCTTAATCCAACATCGTACATACATGGCAACTGGCTATCAGAAAGTGTGCAATTTAATGTAATGTTATGGGGTTTTTTTTTTTCTTTCTATAGTCATCCTTGGGAGACGGTGATCAAGGCTGCTATGCAGAAGTACCCCAACCCCATGAATCCCAGTGTGTTTGGAGTGGATGTTCTGGACCGCGCCATCGACAAACAGGGACGTCTCCACAGTAAAAGACTGCTTAGCACAGAATGGGGCCTTCCGTCTATAGTGAAATCTGTAAGTGTCAAAACCCGATCTATTTCAGTAGTCTGCATTTTAGCTTCACATCACCTGCAAAAAAACATGTGAAGCTTGAGGTTTAATTGCTTTAAATTGACCTGATGTGCAAGTTTATGTCTGCTGCCATTTGTGTAAGGTTGTTGAATCAAAATAGTATGAAAAAAAAGTGTTGGCATATCACTGACAAAAAATATAATCTTTTCATATTGTGACAAAAAGACTATCTGACACCATGCAGGCATCCAGTTACATATACTCAATACATTCAGTACCGGAGATAGGTTAATGCTTTCCACCTCGTAAGTGTGACCTTAGCCCGTGAGGCTATTTCTGTCTGGGGGCAGCGGCAGCAGACATGGTTTCCTATTGGTGTCGGAGCGAGTTCATGGCTTTATGCCATAGCTCGTGTTGTACAGAACACTGTAGTACCATTACTCTCATAGCTGAGGTACAACCCATGATGGTGTGTGATGTAACTTTCCGTCTCTGTCACTTAGGTTAAAAGTAGAGGCCACTAGAGTGTGGAGCAGTGGAGGAGGTCTTTGGGTTTCTGAAGCTTTTCACTTGACCTCTCCTCCCGTCTTTCTGAACTCAGTAAAGATAAGGCTGTGATAATATTCTGCTACACTATCACGTTTTAGGCAATGCAAACTTTGGCCATTGGTCAATCAGCTGCTGTTCTTTAACACTGACCTTTGCTTAGATGTCTGGGTATGGTGTCGCAGTCTATGACCACGTCTATGAATAGGTTCTTTAATTCCAAGGACAGTGTATGACACAGACTGTCCCAGTGATTGATAACCCTTAATCAGATTGTCTCAAAGCAAATCACTCCTAAGCTCAACTGCTTGTGTGTAACCTGGATGTATCATTTAAGACGGCTTCCTGTGACGTCAGTTTCTTTCTGCACAAGAATAAAATGGGTCATTAGGGTTTATATTTTTTATTTAGCCCACAATAATGCATACATTTGAAACAGAAATGTGAACCATTGTTTTTGTTTTAAGATAAAGGGGAGCTGTCAAAGCCTCATGGGAACTATAGTTGTCAAAAGAAAGAAGAATAATTTCACAATATAAATATTCTTTTGTACCTGAAGAATGACAGAAAACCCTAGTACAATTCCCAAAGATGCTAAATATAAATTACAAAAGATACAACAAGCATTTTTGAAGTAACAAGTAGGTATGAGCATGAGTAGCTCAGATTCACTGCATGTAATTCAAATGCAGCGTGAGCTGGTACTAGTGTACTTCTACTGAAAACATGGACATCTTTAATAACCCCTGCAAGAAAAAAAGTTTTGCAGATGAATTTCAGTTTGTAGTAAAATATATTTCTATGTTTTATTTCCCCAGATCATTGGTAACACACGAACATGCACGTACATTAAGGAGGACTCAGTTGTGGATCCCAAAGAGAAGAAATTCGAACTTCAATCCACAAATGTGAGTATGTGTATTAAATAGCTGTTCATTACCAGCTGAAATTAAGATACTGTTCTCAGACATACAGTAACAGTTTTATCTCCGTCTGGAGCGTGAGGTAACTGAACATTTTGACCCAATTTTTCACTGTACATATTCTTATCAAGCTCTTTCAGCTGTTTACAAAACATGTTCTATTTTGGATGTTTCAACCTCAAACAGCGTTAACCCGTCTAGATTCACTTTTCATAAATTCCATTTTCTAAAACACATAAGCTTAGTGTGTTTTAAATGGTAACTCATTTCTGGAATGAAGTTGTGCTTGTTACACAGGGTGGATAGCTTACATTTCAACAATGTATGTTCACTCTGCTGTTTTCAGACTTTTCTGACAACTGACTGTGATATGAAGACATTATATAACCGGACCTTTTGTCTTTTCTGTAGATCACTTTCACAAACTTGGTGTCTGTGGATGAACGGTTAACATACAAACCACACCCAGAGGATGCAGAGAAGTAAGTTGAATCATGAATGTCTGAATCAATTAGGATTTTGAAGCAATTCTTAAATGATTTTACAGTGGGTTTTTTTTTAATCCCCTTTCTTTCTAGAACAATACTAACACAGGAGGCAATCATCTCTGTGAAAGGAGTCAGTCTCAGCAGTTATCTGGAGGGAGTTATGGCCAGTACTATCTCTACTAATGCTGGAAAGGTGAGAGATCCTCTTTATCAAATATGATACATGGAAACTCCTTTTTGCTACTTGTGACTTCAGAGTTTATTTCAGTGGTTCCCAACCTATCCTTGATTTTCTGTGGTATACTAACTCTTGTTTCTTTGTTTTTTTTTCTCTCAGGGCCGTGAAGCCATGGAGTGGGTAATCAGGCGACTGAACGCAGAAATCGAGGAGCTAGCAGCCACAGCACGTGGGACCATACGCACCCCCATGGCTGCTGCAGTCACTGAGAAATGACACCTGCCTCCTATTTTTTTTTTCCAGGAGAGTTTGAGAGAAACTGCATGGTGCCACCACCCTCCCTTTATGATGCTCTTATCCTGTTTGGTGCTCTGGGATTTTTTTTGTATTATTTATGGGGTACAATTTAAACATCTCTTACACACTACTATCTACATTAGATATATTTAAACAGTGGATTGCAACATAAAGGGATTCTGTGGGGCACTTTCGGGGGGAGGGGAGTACGCCAGTAAGCAGGACTGCAGTGTCAAAAGAGACTTGGGGAGGAAGCATGGATGGCACACACAGGGATAAGGTCAAACACTGCTGTTATACATGTGTTTGAAAACATGTAGCATTGGCAGAGAGGTATCAGAGGCATTGGATGAACTGTAAAGTACCAACACAGATGCACTGCCTTTTGTTGAGCCTCTTACAAACACCACTGCCAGCTGTTTTCATCTGGCAGAAGAC
Organism: Rastrelliger kanagurta; assembly: GCA_024605255.1. Lineage (NCBI taxonomy): Eukaryota > Metazoa > Chordata > Actinopteri > Scombriformes > Scombridae > Rastrelliger > Rastrelliger kanagurta. The sequence continues at coordinate 22,651 of JANJYQ010063760.1, read as the reverse complement.
CTCATAACACTGCAAGTCTCCTCTGGCAGTTAATGTTGAGATGTTGAAGTGACTGTGAGGAATGCTCCTGTTGAGATATGTTGGCAGAAAACAATGCCTTGTCAAGGCAGGGGTCAAATGCAACGTACTGTATATCAAGGGTACATGGAAATGGTTTGTGTAACACAGCCATTGACAGTGATACATCAGCGAAATGTGTCACTGTCAAGTTTATTTGTGCTGCATCCATCTCCTCAACATTGTTTTCATCTGGGACCTCAATAATAACAAGACACACTGCATCAGGCATTATAGACAAGCCTGAGTATAAACTGTATTTTGTTATTATGTGATAACTTATATTGTTATTAAGGTATTTAAGTTAAATGAAGGGATCAAGGTACTTGCCATATTTATGTTTAAAGTAATGTAAAGACCTTCTCAATTGCTGTGTTCATCTAACTAATTCTGTCTCCACACAAACTGAACAGGAAAAACACATAACCTCAAACAAGGATGCCACCACACACATAGGCCACACCAAACATACGCAATTGCTGTGACCACACCTCTACTTGTGCAGGCTAGCAACCCTGATTGTAATTTATGAAGCTGTTAAGACTTTATGTCATGTAACAAGAGGGGGTGTTTGGGTAATATTCAGGCCTTGGAAGGTTAATTGTTGCCAGAAACAGCAAAAATAAGTGTTAATTTAATAAGTAGATTGTAAATAACACATTCTATTAATTATGAAAGGTTAATTTAAAAATTAAATAATGCTTTGTTTTTAGGGCCCCTGTCGGATACAGGCCCTAAGAACCATCCTAATTTTTCATCCTCCTAAATATCCCCTGCCTAAACATGTTTGTTGAACTCAAACAGTTGTCTGTTGCAACAATGCGCTCTCAGCACGTTCTCTCAGCATTAAGGCTGAGACTTTTACAGTGACTTTTATTTGCACTTACCAAATACATTTTAACAAAAAAAGCAGCTGCTACACATGATGTGAGAAGATAGTTTGAGTATGTTAGAAATGCTGTTTGAGAGACAGAAGAACACAATGCATTTGAGAAGGTAAGCAGCAGTGCGGTGACGGTGAATGCTTTAGTTTTTTTAATGTATTCTTTTTCCTGTAACAGGAATATTTATTTAGAGAAACAGTTGGCTTTGATGGAGTGAGTTATGACTTGGGTTGACTGATGAGAAATGTGATATCACATGCGTAGTTAGGAATTGTAACTTGTGCATTTTGTCTGGGTGCCTCTGAAAAAGAAATGGTCACACCAACTGCAGAATGTGGTGATGAAATAAAACATTTTGATGAGTTTCATAGAAGATGTTTTGCCAGTAATTCCTTACATTTAATATATCTTTAGAATAAGTCTGTTTGCTACTGAAGGGAATTTTAATATATTTAACAAGAAAATGTCTTTGAGTTAGCATTCAACATCAATTTAAGTTATTCAATATTTATTATAGGGTGGGTATTTATCTGATTATATTCATATAGCAAAATTATTATTTGAAAGTTTTTTCTGATGGAAAAAATGAATCTGCCAAAATATTAGCTTATCTGATTTGTCACTATAGAGTACTAAAATATATTTTTGCAGACATATCACTTCAGTCTAAACACTGAAGTAGTTACACCTCATACTTTAGAAAGTCTTGGTGACCAGAATAACTGCATTCTTCTGACATGGTCACAGGACACAATTCACTGATCATCTGGAAGAGCAACATGTTTGATCTGCAGGAGCCACATACTGCCACACTGTGGACAAATAAGGTTATCCTGTGAAATGGGAAATGTGGTTTTATGTAATGTCATCTGAAAGAAAGAAGATCTGCATTTGATTTGACAAAGCAAATTCATAAGTTGTTGCTCTTTTAAGTTACTGAGTGGAAGAAAATGTGATATGTAACTACTGAAAATAAAGTTATATGAATTTTCCATGATATTAGCTGTTCTTGTTTGTAGTATTTATATTAGGGTGTTTCCCTTTTACTCTGGTCTGAATCTGTGCAAAGTGAGCTAATTTTAAAATTTCCTTTTTTACATTACATTTTTTCAAATGACCAAAACATTTGAAACAAACACAAAGAACACACATACCACATTGTCTGTCACATTGTCACAAGTTCAGTACATTTTAAGTTATCTCAACAACTATGAACATAAACTGAGTCAAATGATCATGCTTTTGTTCCGTTTCTGTAAAGATCTGTAAGATTTAACCTCCCACCCCCAAGTTTTTCATTTAATTTTGATAGTACTTTGTTTATTATTACTGTGGGAGCAATCACCAAGACAAATTCTTTATGCGCTTGCATCATGGATGGCTTGCATACTGGACTAATAAACACACCCTGATTATTTTGCATTCATTGCTATACCTTATCATTGATTTATTTATTTATTTTTCTATTACTTTTGTACTGTTTGTGAACACATTTTTGTTGTTGACAGAAAGAATTAAAAAAAGTTTATATGTACACTACATACAATAACGTTCACTTTTGGGTACACATTCAAAGAAAACTAAATGTTTATGTAAAGAAAACATAGACATTTTTTATACTTTATTATTTATTTATTATCTAATTGTATATTTATTTGAACTGTTTGTGATACCTTTTTTTTTTTTTGCTGCCCTCTGCTGTTGTGGATGACTCACTATGACGTATCTATTCAGCCGTTCTAGAATCCCGATCCAGCCAATGAGCAGTGACTGCAGGGCATTCTCTCAGCCAATGGGAGGCCTCGGGGTATTTAAAGGTTCGAACAGAGGGACATTTGAAATCAAACAAGCTGAGTTCAAAGGGAGAGGAAGACACTGTAAGTGTAATTCAACAAGGGAATCTCGATACACACTGTAGCTTGTTTTATTCATATGTATCTTTGAATATCGACATCAGTTAAATCTAGCTTTAAGGATAGTTTTTTTTTTTTAATTTTATGTATGTATGTAGCCATAAACGTCAACACAAACTGTTAGCTTCTAAGTTAGCAAGCTAGCTCTCATTTGGGTTCGGGATACGCTAACGTTACAAGACAACAGCTCCTCTTGGTCTCCGTGCAATAGTAATAAGGTAAGTTATGTTACTTTAATTCTTGCCAGTGGTTCTATGTAGCATGTTGATTTGGTGTATTTTACTAATATTTTACGTTAATGTGGTTAACGTTTGCATGCGTTGCTCACAGTAACGTTAGCGACGCAACGGTGGTGACGGCTAACGTTAATGGTTTAATGCTGAGGTTTTAAAGTGTTGCATGATCTATTTTATTGTGTTTTTGGTCCATTTGAAAAAAGGTGAAACGAGTATCAACATATCAACATCTTGACATTTACATATCAAGAGTAAATGCTCAATTTTTGAAATAGTGAAGCCGAAGAAAATGAGCACGGTTAACTTCACCATGCAGTAGTTCACTCACGAAATTGGATGCTTTTGCAATCAACGTTGGTAACTATATTTACCGGTCCTTGTCCTAACTTTACTTCAACCGTCTATTATGTGCGTTATTTGTGTTGGTAAGAGACGAAACGAGGACCTCTCTTTAATAAGACCTCAGGTCATAAAAGGTTACATGCATGAGTTAAATCACAATGAACAAACAAAAAATGAGCAGATTATTTAGTGTTCCTGACATGCCAACTTGTATACATTAGTCAGTGATGCAACTTTATATGTTTATTGCGTCTGGTCAAATATTTTTTGTTCGTAGAGATCTTTGACTTGCCTTGCTCTCAGTGAGTGATAAACAACACTGTATGCTATGTATGGAGGATACTTGTTAAAGCATGCTAACAATCTGATTGATACAACTCTTTTCTTTTCTCACAGAACATGGATGCCTCCACCAGGGCCAAGTTGACGGAGATGAAACTTCACAGGCCTGAAGTGAAGGTAATTCAAGAATATCAATTACCCTGACCATCAAATTGCTGTTTTCAGCTCCTACATACTGCTCGGGTTGACAGCTGTAATATGTTGTTCACTTACCATGAGATTTCATGACTTTTCCTATAATTCCACAAACCTTTTTTTTTGACCTTTTTTTTTTTCAATGTTATACTGTTGAGGCTACAGACCCATATGTATTGACATGGCTTTTGTTAAATTTGATATTTTTAATAAGAGAGTAGTTATGAGGATTTCTTGTAGCAGTGAAGACTGATGGCACTAATGGTTTACAATAAATCCCACAGTTTAAAGCATTATTGCTATGTTACATTTCAATGTCTTACGTAAAATAGGACAGGATATTATTTGGTGATGGGTGTTTTTCTCCAAAAATGAGTGGTGTAAAAATATTCTGCTCCCTGAAACATTAATCAAGGTTTAATCATACATTATTACTCAGTCAGATCGACTATTGATGCTTTTTTTTTTTTTTTTTAATGCATCTGTGGTTCAAAATCTGGCATAGACACTTTTATGAGGGGGGATTCTTAGACCTGGTCAAAACTGACCTGGGTCAGATGGCAAGGGTGTGGAATATGAGCAGTATGAGGTTTAAAGCCTTGAACTGATGTCTCTGCACATTTTTTTTTGTTGCAAATAAAGAGACACAACTATGATAACTTATTTACGCACACAGACACATCATCCAAAAAATACAGGAAAAACTTTTATTCTGTATAAGAATAATAGTTGTGAAGTTGAGACTTCATGCAACAGCAATGCCATAATTAAGGTTATTAGTTGTCAGATTAATTTTCCCCCCAGTGAAAGAAGTAACAAAAACGCACAAATACAAAGTGGGAATTCTAAATATATCTTTCAGATTGCTTTATTCAGTATCTGTGTTTTTTTTTTTTTTTTTAATTGCAGCCAAATTGTGATGGACCAAAGCGGATTCCTGTGTCCCAGCACTCACAGATGACTCAAAAGGCTTCAGTCACACCAACTCCGCAGCAGCAGGTCCTTGGCGCGTCGAACGGTCCCAGGCGGGTTCAGCGGCCCGTGAGCCAACAAAAGCCAGTATCTCATGTGGGTGTTGTAAAGTCCACACGCCCTGGTGACCAGAATGTGAATCCTGCTACCCTTAAGGCAAATCCCACACCTCAGCCCAAAACTGTCTCCCAGCAAAAGATAAGTGAGCCCAAGGTGAACCCGCAGCGGACCAAGCCAGCAACAGAAGCTGACAAGACTGAAAAGCCACAGAGTATGTATAATTAAAAAAAATAATCAGACATGTCATCAGACGTGTGTTGGGTTTGAAAGCTAAACTTTTTTTGCCCCCTTTTTTGTTAGAAATGCCTGCAAAGACTGATTCTTCAAGAGCCTCTGATTCAAAGTATGTCTCATAAGTGCTCATTTTTTTTACATATTTAATCATTATTTTGGTCTTCAATAAAATGACAAACCTTAATGGAATTGTGGTCTATAACTGCATGTTTCTGTTCAAAAAGGAAGCGATGGAGCCTGGAAAACTTTGACATTGGTCGTCCTCTGGGAAAAGGCAAATTTGGCAATGTCTACCTGGCCAGAGAGCGACAAACCAAGTTCATCTTGGCCCTAAAGGTGCTCTTCAAGAAGCAGTTGGAGAAGGCGGGGGTGGAGCACCAGCTGAGGAGGGAGGTGGAGATCCAGTCTCACCTCAGGTAAAGCAGTTCTCACTGTATACAGCATTATAACATATCTCAGCCCTGACTGCAGTCTAGATATGCAGAGGTAGTTTGATACACCGGTCATCTGTTTGTCACATTGTTTGAAGATCAAAAGTATTAAAAAAAGTGCAAAGTGCTGGAAGTTTCTGTGAAGAGACATTTGTATGCATTTTGTAAACTTTGTAATCAATTCTGGGTAAATGGCCTGAATACAACAAAAAACTAAGGTGGTTCCTGTATTTAATTATGGTCTTTAGTGTCAATCTGGGGCAACATGGCTCATCAAATACAAATTATGTATTCTCCTCTTGACCTTTTGTTGAATTAGGGTCTGCCAGTCATTGCTTTTAAAACTTCAGCCATTAAACCTGCAGTGCTGAACTTTTATGAACATCCTCAAGTGGTGATTAAAAGTTCAGTTTCTCGCTGTGCAGGGTTTTTAAATTTCATGTTGAATGCAACAGTCCCGTGCTCGTCGTCTCTCCATTAATGATGTCGCTCTTTTAGACTCTACAAATGTTATGAAACTGAATCACATTCTGATTCAGTCATTTTGTGGAGGTTGTGATGCTCAAAACTGGTTATCCACTATTTTAACGCTGCAATAGTGGTGCACTGGCCATCAGGCATACTGGAACAATTCTTGGTGGTCTGTCAAAAAAAAAAATTAGTTTTTACTGGCCCCCTCTCTGTGCCCATCATTTACAGTTTTTCTCAGTTTACACACAAATACTTGTACGTCTTAGTGTTTTACATTAAGCACGTCAGTGTTCTACTGGTTCTCATAAATGTATACATGTATTTTTTTTTTTTGTCATTTAAAAACAAATACCATTTTGAAAAGAAATAACATTGCCTTTGAATATGAAGATTCATTTTGCAGGAGAATTGAGGGTTTTTGATTTGTGTGTAGGCATGCTTTCATAAAAGTGTGTAAACAATCGATGAAAAACTAAAGTTTGCATGAGAGCAATCAGCAATCCAAAAGTCCTCAACTCCAGCTTTAACTTCTAAGGTATTAGTTTGGTATTTCAATAAGATTTCTCAGAATATCCCTCTGCTTCGTTCCTGTAGGCACCCAAACATCCTGCGCCTCTATGGCTACTTCCATGATACATCGCGTGTGTATCTCATCCTTGAGTTTGCACCCAA
>JANJYQ010063437.1:875-10905 GCA_024605255.1 Rastrelliger kanagurta | reverse complement strand
ACATCATCAGGTCAATGGTTATGCCACTATATGCCTTTAGTGCATGGCATATTCTGTTCTGTATTTTTCCAAGTTTGAACTACTTCTGCCCTGCAACAATAACACCACTCATGAATCACAGAGCGAAGCCTTGAGCACCTCTGAAATCGCTCATAAATCAGATACTTTTGCACGGTTGTCCTGTGGCCCGCTACATTAAATGACACTTTTCTTGCAATTTATGGATATGTGAAAGCGCGCCTGCTCAACCGCATCAAGCGGGGAAAAAAAAGGATGAGAATCCAAAGATGGTTGCGGGACGGATGGATCGATGCTGAGTGGCAAAAAGCAAATCAATAAGCGGCACCTAATGCGCGTGGCTGCTCATTTCTCCCCCGGATGGGCTCCGGATAATGTGACGCATGGATCTCTACCTCTTGCTGTCTGAAAAGCAGCTCCTCCTGAGTTATTAGAACAGTAACACGAGNATGCGCGTGGCTGCTCATTTCTCCCCCGGATGGGCTCCGGATAATGTGACGCATGGATCTCTAACTCTTGCTGTCTGAAAAGCAGCTCCTCCTGAGTTATTAGAACAGTAACACGAATAGTTAATTTTACAGCTGGAGCAGTCTGTTTGTCTTTAATGTCCTCTTAAATTATGCACCGATGGTTGTAATTGTGATCCCTGTCCATATGCTGGTAAAAAAAAGTGCAGTAGCAGGTCTCTGGAGTTAACTGGAGAGAGAGAGAGAGGGAGACAGTGTCCACCTGCTAAACAAATGTGAACCTCAGCATCACATTTGCAGGGAAGCCCACTCAGGTACTCACATAGGCATGAATAGGGTTGAATTCATAGAAGTTTTGCTCCATCAGTGATTATCTGTGTGCTGCCTTACAAAAATGATGGAGGAAGGTTTCATCAGGGACACATAGACACTCCCACGCAAACACACATATACAAGCAAACTGAGTGTACATACAACTTGCTTGTTTATTCGGCACACGTATCGTCACTCTTCTCACCGCATACCCCATGAGGCAACAGCCTGTTAGGGGCCCTCATCCAATTACAGTCATCTGGAGGTGACCTCTGCTCCTCCGACGCTGCTGTTTTATATAGTATGTCACTGATAGCAAATGGAGTAAGAGGGAGAGAGAGAGAGAGATGTGGAAGACGGAGGAGAGCGTGTTTGAGAGCGCCGCTTGGGGAACGGTATTATGCGCTATTACGCTGACAGCTCTGGGTAAGAGGGAGCGCTCTTTCCTGCACCGCTCCGTCCCTGGCAGGGTATGGGAGCTATAATTGAGCCAGACCTTTGAGATGACGGCGGGCCAACGCATCAGTGTCTGCTAAATGCTGGTGTCAACATGCCAGAAGGAGCCGTTGGAGCAGGAGGGGGCGGAGGGGGGGATTCCTACAGCTGCACTCCTGATTGCTGCTGGACGTCAGGTTGGAGTGGAGCGATATGGAAGAGGTGCTGGAGATGACTACAAATCAATTGAAGCATGTGCGGAGTGAAGGCATTACGATACAAAAAGGTGAGATGATAAAGAAAATGTGTGATGACAGGGTGACCGACATTAATATTGTGTCATATTCCTGAGACACAAAGGGGGAGAGGGTAAAGTAAACTGATGGATGTGGGAAAAGGTTACAAGTAAAAGGTCACAGCTGGATTACTATCACTCCTTTCTCTTCTTGCTTTGCCTGGGACTTCTCCACTCAGCTGGAGTCCATATAGCACATTAGCGGAAGTGCAATAACAGTATATTCACTCTATGGCGCTGCATGTCTTCCTTTGTTGTCTCCTCTACTTACATTGGTGAGCTTTGGATGGTGAGGAGTGGTTGAGTTTCTCCAGTGAGTCGCTGCTGCCTTCGTCCAGGATGTAATCAAAGTTGAGGATGAACATCATCACCACGCCCTCCTCGTTCTTCACAGGGATGATGTGGGTGGCGCACAGGAAATTGGAACCTAACAAACAAGAAATTAAATCAGCGGTTAGAAATGTAAAATGGACTTTTAATGTTTTGTTGTATGGACTTAGTACATGATCCGCTACATTGGTGTAGAAAAATCCTGAAAAATGACGAGCCCCATCAATCTGTAGAAAAAAGGCAAGCTTGCCTGATTTAAAATTCATGACTTTAATTATTTCCTTGTTCCCTAAAATGGAATTGCCCGCAAAACAAAATGAGGAGAACCTGATCAAAGACTTTAAAGAAACATAACGGCTCTTTTTTTTTCTTTTTTCTTCATTCTGATACAGTACAGTTTGACCCTGAAGCTTTCCATTAACGCTCTTTGACATTCAAACATCTTATTTCAGATAAAGCTGTGTGTGCGGAAAAGGCCTGGTGCAGAAACAAGGGTGAGAAGGTCAAGAGGTCCACTGAGAGGAAAGCCTCTGGAGCTGAATGATTTCACTTATTCAGTCAAGGCCCTCTGCCCTGCAGCTGAGGACGGACCAGTGAAGTACAGTGAAATACAGTGCCAAAAACATCTATTCTCCTCACGTTAACATTCATGCATTATCCAATTAATAAAAGAATGAATGGCTATGTAACCTGAATAACATTGGAGCTACAATATATGCCGTGCCCAACCTTGAATTGTCGCTCTCACTTTTTTTTTTCTCTGCAGAAAAAAAAGAAAAGAAAAAAGAAAAGAATTGCTCTCAGTTCTTAAACCCCAATTATTAGAACTGCCGATGGCTCCGCAGTGGGAGGTAAATTTAATGCAACCCTGCTTGCTGCTAATGCCTCATGTCTAAATGGTCCTAATTCGTCAAACAGCAGACAAGAAGCTAGGATGGAGCGGAGATGTTGCGCTGTTTATTTTCTCTTCAAATGAAATATCATTAGAACCAAAAAAAATAAAGATATGTGACATTTAACTGACTGTCTTTATTGATCAGTTCGATATGTATCCCTGCTGCATGTACAGATGCTGCGGTGGAGATTAGTAGACTGAAATGTATGGTAAGTTTTTAAATAATGAATATGGACATCTCTGGAAGATGCTCTCCTTCACATTAGGCTCTAAGTCCTGCTGTCATCAGGAGGCTATTTATAGCTCAGCCCAGCAGGCACCCAGCCTACGGCGTTTCTTTTCTGGGGGAACACAGAAGACACACGCGGCTGCACAAAATACACTCGAGTTGCGATTTGGACTTTGCACACAAAACAAAATGGGGGTGTACTTTGCAAAGATGTACGCAAAAGACAAATTATTCCAGAATCCCAGTGATTTTTCCCTTCTATTTTTCCTTCATATTTGAACAAGAGGCAATACAATCCTGTTGTGAGATAACAATACAAACCCAATGCTACACTACACTGGGATTTGATTTATGTATTGGGGAGCCCTGATTCTACTGGGCTAAGCAGTATGCTGCCCCTAATAGTACATCAGTGTCACCATGAGTGGATGGAGCCATTAATTGTAGTCAAAAGGGACACACTGTATCACGCCTTCTCTGCTTCTTCTGTGACAATATGTAGAATCAGGCCATACTCCAAGTACATGTGTGTCTTTCTTTCCTTTCATGGTTTTCAGGAACAGAGTGACTACAGTAGCTGGAGGGAACGCACACAAAGCAAAGACAGGTTTGTGGATTAAAGAATACAGTAGAAAAGTGTTGAGAGGGAAAATTCCAATTATGCTGAACACTTGAAAATGATTCACCACTAACTTCCAGTTGTGAATACTTGCATTAAACTATGAAAGACCTTGTAAGTTAGAGAAAAGTGTTTGAATTTGATGCAAGTGCTGAATCTTTTTTTTTTCTCCTTTTCTTTGCAGTTTGTTGGTATAAAAATACAAAAACGTAGCTGTTTAATCTCCCGAGTAGCAATAACAGTGATGAACGTCTTCCTGACAATTTGCTTTATTTGCAAATCAAAAGTAAAATGATCATGTCTGTCTCCATGGAAACAGAAGTGCATGCGAGAGAAAAGCTAAACTTGCCGTGCCAAGTTGGATGTGACTTTCATTTGTCTCCGCCACAAAAGATACTTTCTCAGATAAAATTGGATTTTTTTTCCCCTGCTGAAGACATCTGTCAGCTTATGATGAACTCTTGACAAATTGAAAGAGGAACAATAGACATTTACTTTTAGTACATTTCCTACTTGTACATTTACAGTCTGAGCAAGTGAAGTTTAAATATTTAATACATGATGGATCCACAAGTTAAGACAGACATTTTTGCAAAACTATCAGGAGGTGGTTTCCCTTGTAGTGATGCAACAAAAAGTGTACAGAAAACGCTTTGAATAAAGAGGATTCACTCATATTGATTAAATATCTCACACACACCAGCTTTTGTGTTTTCCACTTGGACAAAGGCTCAGTATGGTATCGGACACGTCTGCCAAAATTCCACCTTTACCAGACAGAGCACACCTGATCTTTTTTGGCTATGCAAAATACTTTACAATTTACTCCACCTGTTGGCTAATGCACAACCGGTGGAGTATGACAAGCTAAAAATATAATTAAATGGAGATCACATATTGCTTGTCTTGTACACAATTCTATCCTTACTCCTGCTGAGCAGAGATAAACAGGTTCAGCCCCAGACATCTTATATATATACACCTTATACCTAATACATACACATAACATCAAGCACTCAGGCTAACAGTCCTCCACACTTGGCTATGGTAATGCATGCAGCTTGGATTGGGACTGTAAAATAACTTCACCTCAGCCTGCCTGAGGTATAGGAAATCATTCCTGTCCTGGCCTAGCAGAAATGAGAAAAAACTAGACTGGACTATATTTACTCTAGTCACCATTCGAGACACAGCGTCTTCTGAACAGCAGCATCTCAGCGGGAGAGACACAAGACAGTTATTAGTAGTGTTGTACTTCAAGAAAAGCAACATTGGTATCACCACCTGTTAATATCGCATCTTTTTATGTTGTTTGTTTACTGGATTTTTCCTTTCCTTGGTTTATCATGGTTTATTTGAAGGAGTGGGAAGGGAAGGAGGGTAAATTTCACATCATCTTTGTTGGTACCATATTTTAGAAACTGAACACCTGTATTCTTGTTAATCTATTTGTATGATGTTTTATTTATATCAAAAATCTCACAAATAAAACCTCCCTAAAAGGTACTCAGGTACTTCCAAATTGTAAACCATGCAAAGGTAATCTGGGCCTTAAAGTCTAAACCAAAAGGAATGTAAATCTTTGGAGTATCATATCAGCTTCAACATCTATTGACAGACTAATCTGGATTTCTGGCTCCAAGGGAAACTTGGCTTAACAATAATATTCCACTAACTCCAATTTATGTTCCTGGGTGTGCTTATTACAGAAAAGAGACAATCAGCAAAAGGAATGTTCTAATATGTTTGATTGAGAATTTCTGATCCAAGATGAATTTTAACATTGCACATTCTTAATTTGAGTTTATCAGGAAATTGACAAAGAAACATGATGAACATGAGAACAGGATTTAAAATCCTTCAGTCTGAGAGTGAAGAACAGGATATAAATGGGTAAATATTTCACTCTCTCAATGGATTCACCTTGGGTTAATAAATACATTTATCAACCAATCTCACATTAAAAAAAAAAAAAACTTTCCACAAAATGATACACAGAAATAAAATGGTTAATGAATTGAGAAAAGCAAAGAGTGCCGGTCACTGCACTATTAGGGGGAAAAATAGCTAATCTCTTTAGAGACATATTAATAGAAATGAGAGCCTAATCACAGAGGAATATTTCAACTGAATGCTAGTAGAGTGATCAGTTCTGATAGCGTAGTAATTGCAAATGCATTATTAAATAACTGTATAGTGTGCATTTAGTATAGTGGTATAACAGTGGAAGAACTGGCAGCAAACATCGTACCGACAAACAGCAAATTTCTTTTCTATCACTCAGACTGATCAAAATAATAATAATTCACTTTTATTTATATATATATAAAAATTACACTGATACCTTCTACTATAATCACTGTACACTACAATCCATATGATACATATATCTATCAATACTGGGGAATAACCTCAAATATTTCAACATGAAATTATAATTTTTATGTCTGGGGAACCTGAACAAGCTTGTAATTATAGACCAATCTTAATTTTCCCTGCAATCTCAAAAGTTAATGAAAGGTTAGAGGCAGAGCAGTTGATTCATTTTCTTGAAAGAACCCAGCTTCTCTATCTAAAATTATTTCAACCAAGATATTCAAGAGTAATTTTTTATGGTTATATTGCTGAAATTATAAAGAGGACACTAGATGATAGTAAAATAATGAGAGTGGTATTATCAGATCTAAACAGGGCTACTGCAGCGTGCAACATGAGATAGTTTCCAAATTATGACTATTAGTGCTGTATACACTGCATCTGTTAGATTATACTTAAACCTAACAATGCCTACATGTACTGTGCCTGCCAAATAAATTAATAAATAGTACAAACAATATAGCTTCCCCTGTGAATGAATTGAATGCCTGTGTGTATGAGGTACACATTCACAAAGGGCATGCCCCAGCCACACAAATGCAAACCAGATTCCTTTATGGTGGAGAATTTGCACACACACACGCCTCTGCACTGGCATGCACATTCATATTTATCATTCACAAAAACATGTGTAGACGCAAACACACAATCACACACACTATGCAGGGCTCAGTACAACTTCTGCGTGCCATGAGAAGGGACGTAACCCCAGCTTTGTAAAGCAATCTGTGTGTGTGTGTGTGTGTGTGTGTGTGTGGAGGCATGCATGTGTGCACTCTAAAAATAAGCTGCTTGGAATCCATAGGCATCTATAATTCATAGGAGCTGAGTATTATGTTCTAGAAAGCATAATGGTTGGGCTTTTTTTTTTTTTAGGCGATGCAAGAATGAGAGGAGGACTGATGCTTGTTTGCGTAATTGTGTGTTTATGTGTGAGTGACAAGACACACAAGAGAGAGTGGGATAGGGCTGCTCAATCATCCAAATAGTAAGATGACGAATGTTTTACCAACTAATGCTGAAAAATAGTAAATTTAACTAATTAAGTTGAGATTGTTTTATAACACACATTTTTCCATTTGGTGCAATAACACTGATTTTATTGTAAGGTTAATCAATGTTTTGTGTATGTGTGCTGCTTTTCTTTTTTCTTCTCTGTGTTTCTATATCATCTAAAACAAATCTATGCAAAAACATTTTAATTTGAAAGCCAGAGGAAGAGACTCAGATTGCTTGAGTGCATGCATGAGTAGTGACCTGCATCTAAACCTCCGCTTTGACTCGTGTATTTGAGTTTTAAATCTGCATCCGATCTGCTCGTGCTATTAGCCCATTTCATTATTCCATTACAGATATACATAAGTATGTGATGAGGCATGACGCAGTGAAGCTGTACTGAAGTAAAAACCAATGTGTATATGTGATTTATTTTCCCTTTCTCTCCCCTTCATGCACTTTTCACTCCTTTCCCATTATCACAAGCTTCTCTTCACTCACTTTGTCTCTATTCCTCCTCTTTTTTCTCCCTGTGTCCTTGTCTATCACTCTTCCTCTTTCGCCATTATTAAATCCTCCCAAGCCCTCATTTGTTTCCTATTTCTGTTATATTCCTCTGACTTCCCCTGCTCTCTCTCTCCATCTGTATATGTCTCTCTCCCAGAGAAATGAGATGCCCAGGTTCTCTGCAGGAAGACCACCTGACGTGTAATAAGTGGACAGATCAAACAGATCCACCGTGCTGCCACAGATGCAAATTTCTGCCTGTCTGCCTGCGTATCCGCTGCCTCCGCTGAGGGTCAGAGACGAATGGCCTGCAAGCGGTCGACCGATTAATTGGTCAGCCAATTGATCAAGCCGATATCCGGCCTTCTGAGATAAGTGGCCTAGGTCGATGAGGCCGATAAATAAAAAAATAAATACATCAGTCAGTGGGAAATGTGCCGGTGCTGGGTGTAATGTTACCTGAGAGAAACTAGTAGAAAGATACTCTTTTATTAGTCTTAGCTGTAAAACATTTATCATATTTATCATTTGGGACAGTGATAAGCATAACTAACTGTACAGGCTTCACATCTTAGTCCTAATATTCTTGGACACTTTCCTAAAATGTACTTCAAATTTTAATACAGGCTCTAAGACACTTATTACATTATATATGAATTCATTTACTCGCTGTATTTCCCTCTGAGCAATAGAGGTAGGAAGTTATACTGAAGCCAGTGTGAGGCACCAACTATTCACTAACTCTATAGCTTGTTGTGGAGTCTCTGTAAATACATAAAATTGCATCAGCAGCATATATTCAGCACACAAACGATTCACAGCTGTCTGGTGGCTATCATTGTTGGTGAGTCTTTGTTTAGGATGTTATATAACAAAAATCACATTTTCTTCAGGGATGGTGTTCATATACATAATCATGACAGTGCAGAGTTTACTAATACTAATAACGGACTAAATCATTGCACATGAAGTACAATGAAATTTGCTGTTTCATGCCTGAATGCACGTTAAGAGTTAGGTTGTAAAAAAATAATCAGCTAGCACAACTAAAACAACATTTTGTGTAATTAATGTTATTTAATGTACGTGTGTGTATGTGTGTTTGCGTTCTTGCTTCAATTCAATGTGATGGTGGATTTGTGGGACAGTATCTCCACTTCATCACACTGTTGTCACCGCCAGTCACTTGGGTAGATGATGTGAGCGGGCTTGTGTGATGTGAGTACACAAAGTGATTATCTTACAGTGTGCTTGATGGCTCAGATATGCTATTTGGCTTGTAAATGAGTCTGTCATCAAACATAAACAAACATGCAATAATGGGCTTCGGGACACTTGTGGAGGAGGTGAAAAAGTTTAGTTTCAAGGCCTGAACTATAACTTTCAGTACCCTGCTAGAAATGTGTGCATCATTGTCTTTTCTATATTTGAGCATGTTTCAATCTATAGCATGAACACAATGTATTTTTCTATTTCCATCTGTATATAATGTATATTTTTAAAATCTAAACACCAACCTTGTATTTGTTCTAACTGAATAATACAGATGGAATTTGTGTTACAGATGGCTGGACAGATAGCTAGTTCCTCTTGGCAGAATTTCACATCAGGAGATATTTGCAGTGAATTGGTGAGCATGGAGGCAGAAATAAGAAAGACAAAAGAACACTACAAACATCTGGAATCACCTTAAGTATCACCACTTCTCTGCTAATAAAGAGGCACTGGATTACAAAGAAGATGCAGCTCGAGCTGACTCATTTTAGTTGACTATTACACGGACGTTTGATGCTCAAAGAAAATGATAAAGAAAAAAATCAGATCAGGGGTCAAAACAAGTTGACACTTTAATAATAGAAATTACTTTTATAGTTGTGTCAGATGTGGTTGTTGGCTGCAGCAGAACAAAGGTACAGCTTTAAAAGTGAGAAGTACACAGACGGGCTGGACAGTGTGTGCACAAAAGGTTGTCAGGAAAAATCAAAGCACTGACTGCCAACAAAGAATGCTGTCTCCCATTCATCTTTCACTACAGACTGTTGTGCTCTTTGTGGAGAAACAGAATCATTAATGAGCCTAACATGTCAGTTTGTACACAATGACTGGGAAAAGGAAACAGGTAGACTTAAATGTCAAAGCCGATTCTGGCTCTCCTACCACGTTTGTTTCTTAACATGGTGGAGCATTGGGATATCAACTGAAACAGAATGCTGTAAATCTGGTCAAAGGCACGAGAGTGGCAGAGATACCCGGACCTCAGCTGCAGTGCACACATATTGCAGCGTGTGGTAAATGAGGGCATCAGCAGTCAGAGAGCAGTGGGAGACATTATCAGCTAGTTGAAGACATGAGCAACACACTTCAGCCTCTGTGTGCTGGCAAAACAGCATCTGATGGGGCCCTTTCTGAAAGACCTTGGCTTCTTCCTCCTTTCCCCCCGGCGTGCGATGGTTCAAGCTGTTCTCTCCCACTGGAACTGCGCTCTGCACATGCTGCACAGGTTGCTGGAGCAGAGGTGCATGCAGGAGAACATGGGGGGAGGTTTAAAAGG
>JANJYQ010063433.1:0-10349 GCA_024605255.1 Rastrelliger kanagurta | reverse complement strand
CATTCCTTATTGCATAACATCAGTGGTCGACATCACTATTGCTCTTATCACAAAATGACCTAAATTCAAATCCCTTGCAGAAATTTTTGTCGGGAATGGTGGAGGCTCTTATAGCAGTACATTCATACCAAAGGTTTTGAGTATGACCACATAGTGCACATGTAGTGTACTCTAATGTCTTTTGACCACCTGTTGTTCACTTGTATGTTGAGCTTGATATAATGTGTAATGTAACAAATCTAGAGAATGAGTGGAAACAGACTGACATGAACATAAAAATGAAAACAATCAACCAAACTAAATGAAAATCAACATAGTGAGGTGGTTTGTAGGCTGTAGCACCTTGTCAGCAGGAGTGAGCCGTGTCCATGGTTTGTCTGCCCGCCGGTCATAATCCTTGGCGTCCGTTACCTCCACATATTCATTAAAACGCAGGATCCTGCGAGCAATGAGCTCTGCCACAGTAGGCCGAACACTCAGCTACACACAAAGACATATATTTTTTTTTTAATTTCTCACATGTAAGCCAAAATGTATGTGTGTAAATCTTATTTTTAATGTCCTGGGAGCTACAGAAATAAATATTTAAAAAAACAGGAAATGATGATTTCTCAGTTGAGTAAAGAGTTTCCTGTTTCAGTTACATCTGTGTCCACTAGGTGGACCAATTTCACTGCACAAAGAATCTTTTTCCTGCTTCCTACCATGACTCATAAGGTGGAGCAAAAGTATTAGCAGCTAAATTTAGACTCACTCTGTGCTTTCTGTTCTCACTCATGTGCATGTGTTCAGTCCGTGTTTACAGTACCTTTCTGGAGAGTCTCCTTTTAATCTCCTGCTTGGCTTCTTGCTCCTCCACTTCATTCTTTTCTGCATACAGGGAAGCAACAGTTTCATTTCACACCTACTGTGTTTTCAACAAGCTTATGTTTCTATTTATAAAGGCGAGATGTCATTTGCCTTATTAAAGCATGCCTGTGGCTATGTAGATGTGTAACTGCCTTAATTTAAACAAATATATAGCGGAAATTATGCCTTTTCATTGTGGGTTGAATAAATCATGCAGGTTGATGCTATAATGCATTCTATCATTGTAGATTTTCCACAGTTGTACAGTACATAGTAAGCATGTGTAAACAACTTGAGGATAATTTGGCTTAAGATGTTGAGACTACTTGACCTGTGTTTGCCCCATCAGAGAAACATAAACTGTCTGAGATTCACAGCACAGACATCAGCCATCTATGGTAGCTATAACCATAAAACTGCTTAGAGCAACTTCTTTTTGTGTTTTATCCTAGATATGCCAACTGGTGTTTTATTTTACTAGGATTTGACACATTAGTGTAGATGAGTATCACTACACCAGTCAGATGTGAAGAGGAAAGTTCCTTCTAGCAGTCTAAAAGCTTCATTAATGGATTACCAATATCCAGATAACAAACATATTTTGTAGTCATGATGTACTGTTATAATATGAGTTTGTCATAGTTACAGTGGTCATACAGTATGACCTGGACAGTATCTGGTTTTGTTTTGATTCCACTGTTTTTCCACTTTGCATGAGTCAACAGAAAAAATATATTTGAATGGATTACATTCTTTAAGTCTCAGCAATGCAAAGCTGATTAGGTGATTTATGTACTGCTTGGACTATATCAGTGCTAGTTTGAAATGTTTGTATTGTGCTCAAAGCAGCAAAACTACCTGACCTATGCAAACCTGACTTTTATCACTATGGTGATACCACAGCAGTAAGAAAAAACAAGTCATTTTGAGGAACTCTGCCTAAACCTTTTAAAATAATACAGTATGACTGAGCACATCAGCTTAGTGCAGGATACACAAAGCTTCCAGAAGACAGTAGATCATAAATTAGACAGACATATCTGTCTCATCTATCTGATGAATGAGACACACAAGGTCATATCTGACGATCTGAGAGGGGCAGGAACAGAATAAAACTAGACAGCTGGAACACCACAATACAGTACCCATTATAACCAAGAACATAAATTTTCTTGCTCACATGTGTAGAAGAAACAGAATAGTGTTCTTGTAATTATGCTGTATCTTATGTGGATGCTCTCTTTGTGCAAAGAATACAAGTGGACAGCTTCTCACACAATAGAAGCTGTATTAGTAAGTATATTTTATGTGGCACTCTTACTGAACCCATAATGAGCCATGTTCACAGCCCCCCAAAGTGCACCTGTTGATACAATATGAAGTGGTATCTAAGGCTGCAGCTAACTATTTTTTTTCAGGTTAAGCACTTTGTAGATCTTGTCTAGATTCATGTCTGAAAATAGTGAAAATGCTGTTGTTGTCCTCAAATGTCTTGTTATATCAGACAGTTCAAAGCCTAAATATTCAGTTTACCATTGTTTGAGCTCTAGTGGCATCACAAGAAACAACAAAAGACAATTTCTTAAGCAAATGATCTATAGGAGGCTTTCATTCACTAATTTCAGACTTCAGAGATAAGACAGAGGCTGAATATCTTAACAGTGCTTCATATATCTTCTCACTGCTACTAAATTTTGCACGGGAATGTATACACACCTCCACCATGTACAAACACACTGTGATTGGGAAGCCTAACTTTTTTGTCAAAGTTCAGTGAGCCTATGATGATTTATATTATCAGATATGTAAAATTATATACTGTTGTTACTAATTAAATACTAAAACATCATGATAATAAACACTGTCTGTCAGAATACCCTGTGCTTAGGTTTTCAGTAACTTACGTTTGAGGATGTTCCTCTGCTCCAGCTCCTCTGTGGTGGGTCTTTGGCTCAAGCGCCTGAAATGAGAAAACTATGTTCACATACTTTTCTACATGGAGCGGCAGGAATTTATTTAGGAATTACACTAACTTCTACAGAAAGACAACAAGATATATTACAGTAGCATTTACAAGAAATCTTTGTTATTTTATAGCTTTTTTTCCTTGTTAATACAAATGTTGTTTGCCACTAGCCTTTCTGCAACACCTGGTAGAAATACTACTACAAGTCAATTTAAATTTCAGCATAGACTGTGCATCATTTGTACCATAATGCGATCCAAAAGTATAATAAAATAATATTATACAATCTGTTATCACCGCTTAGCTATGCCAAATCTGTAATGTAAATTCACACCTAGCTTCATTTCAGTGTATGTGTGTGTGTGTGCGTGTATGTGTGCATGTGTGTGTGAATGTACCTAACGAGTTTGCAGCCTATCTGCTGTCGTAGCTCGTGTCTTTCCATCTCTGAGCTCCGTGGCAGAATGTTTTTCTCTTCCAGCTCTTTCTTGCTGGGTCGGTTCCCCAGCTTGATGTTCAAGGTGTCTCGTCGGCGAATCTTGCTGGCCAGAGAGCCTGGAAAAAGAGAAGCACAATTCTTGAGGCCTTCAAACAATTTACAGAGTTCATTAGCAGATAATGATGAAGCATCACTGCAGCAAATGGCAACATGACATTTAACTGATAGTGCAGAAGGATTTCAATTCCGAGGTACTTTGATTACAAGCACTGCTTGTAAGGTGATTCATATTGCATTAAATGTGCATTAGCTGAATTTGTCAGCTGTGAAACAAAAAATCACATCTATCAGCTCTTTTCAAAGCAATGGGAGCTAATAATAAAGTCGTCTGTGCTCAAGCATCATTTAAAAGAACCAATCGAGGCAAAAACAACATGAGACTGAAAATGATTTAAATAGAGCAGATACTTGTGGACTTTGTTCTTTTTTTATGAGGTTGAAGTTAATTGTTATAACATCTGATAAAAATACAGCCCAGTAAGTGTTTTTTTATTTGAAAGTCAAGTGACATCTATTAAATATGTGTTGAACTGAATTGGATTTCTCTAGATGACAGAAAACTGTTATTGTTTGTTTGTAGCACAGATTAGGAAAACTGGCTGACACAATAAGCTTTAGTTTTAGCCTACACCTTTTTTTTAGACTGCAGAAATATTTATGTTGTGCAAGTCTCGTGTTCAATTCAATCAGTTTCAATAAGATGGCAGTAGATTAGGAGATGCTAGAACCAGTATGACTAAAGTCAACTATCACAGGGACCTAACAGTGACTAAAATGACCTGAGGTCATTTCTGTTATGATGTGGCACCATTATGAAACTGACTTAACATGACTATAGTCGTTTGTTTTGCCTGTTTCAGTTCTCAAAGCACAAACTGCAGGGGCTCATGACTATCACTTGTTGTAGAGTACAGGTTGAACCTAATGAACTGCTAACTCGGTGTATTAAATCTAGAGCTGCTTGTTTCTACTATCTTTGTCAAGCGAATCATAAATATGCATCAAACAGCTGTGCAACCATTCACCACATGAATGAAGAGTCTTTGATAAATGCCTCGCACCAACAAGGTCCACATTGTATAGTCAGTGTTTCATTTGTACAACTTGTTATAGACACAGTGCCTTTTTTCCTGTTTTCCATTATTACAGTATGTGTTAAAAAACGAATGCCGTACTGCTTGTGTACTCATCTTCCTCCTCCTCTTCTTCCTCCTCATCGCGGTATAGGATTGGTCCATCAGAGTCTGAGTCGCTAGTTTGGCTGTCTCTCGGCCTATCAGGGATCACAGTCACTTTGGCCTGCTCTACATTCACACTGTGGCTCTGTGGATTTTCAGCTTGGACTTCAGCTGACCTGCAGGACACATCAATAACACAGGGTAAGATTTGTACACCTGTAACTGACAAATGCTCAAACTAATTGAAGGTACAGATTTGTCATCAGCTCAGCACTTACGTGACTCCAGTAAAATTACTGTATGTATAAGTGACATACAGAGAAGGTAAACATAAGGAACTACATTTTTACCTCAGACTATTCTCTCCAGCAGTCTCCAGTTGTCCTTTTTTCTTTTCATCTTCTTCTGCTCCCTCCCCTCCTGTCCTGCCCTGTTTCTCTCCCTCTGAGCTGCTAACTGTCTCTCCCACCGTAAAGGAAGTGTCCTCTGTAGCAGTGTTGATATGATGAGACTGGGCAGGAGTTTCCGGAGCCATGCCACTCTGGGGATCCTCACCTGCAGCAGAGGTACTGGTAGCAGATTTAGGCTGTGAATCAGGCTGAGTAGCAGACTGAGTTCCTTCCGCCTCAGTTTCCAAGGCTTTAGATGGGCCCAACTGGTTGTCTGAGGAAAGAGGCAAGGATTTCAACTCCTCCGGCTGGCTAGAAGTCTCTGTGGAAGCCTTTTGAGGTACAGAGGAAGAGGTGCGAATTTCTGCTTTCCGGTTGGTCTTTGCATTTGTCCCATTAGTCTGTGACGTGGCACCTGTATCCTTAGATGCACGAGAACGAGGGGTAGTGGAGGAGGTCGTCTTTGTTGTGCATCCTGTCTTCTTTGGATGAGAAGACTTGGCTGAGAAGAAGAAGGAGCAAAAAAGAGAGAGGAGGACAGAGACAGAAAATTAATTAGTCTGTAAAGATGAATGTAGCTGTTCTGTGTTAAGGTAGTGTGACAAACTACAGGCCTCTCGCCCAGTGCATGCTGGGTTACACACACATACATATATATATATATATATATATATATATATATATATATATATATACACACACATACACATACATACACACATAAATACTCTTCATCTCCTGAGGTCCAAGGTTCCTTTTTTCACTTTGCTGACACAGTTGTTAAATAATCTCAACTCAAAGTTCATTTAGTAGCTTATCAATCACATATGATCTTCCTCAGCTGAAGGTGGCCCTGTGGTCACTGAATTATAGACATTTGTTTTACTGAAGAACTTTAAAGGATAAGTTTGTACATAATAAATGATTAGCTAAGTGTGAGGACCTCCAGACTTACACTAAAAACATCTTTAACTTTCATCCAGAGTGGCTTATAAGAAGATAGTGATGAACTGATTTAAAAATTCTATTCTTATGCTAATATTTACAATAGAGTTGCATGTAATGACTGTCATTATTGATAAATAATATATTTAATATTTATTTATTGACTTGTTTCTCTGACCGAAACCCAAAGATATTCAGTTTACAGTTTCTTTTCATCATATAGTCACAAAAACACAGACTTTTAAGCTTCTTACTACGATGTTATGTTGGAATTCATTCTTGAACTCCAAAATACGTTGAGGCATACTGCTTTTTTTTTTTTTTTTTTACTTTTTTTGCTGATATATATTTTAATGAAAAACAAATAAAACATAGAAAAGTGGAAAAATGGGAAACTGAGATATTTTGGCATTTATTGCCCTGCTAATGACTTAAATTGATAGATTAATGCCCTAAATGATAGTATAGCTGCACTCCACGGTTTATATATTTTCATATATTATGGCACAAGTGACACAGCTCTAACAGAACATGCTTCTAGCCATAATATTTTAATATTACTATTTCTTATCACATCTCAAAACTGCAACAAATATAGAATACCTGGGGTAATAGTGAATGAAGTAGCCATTTAAGCATCTGTGAAGTGTCTTTGTGTGTTGGTAAAAGTAGCCCGAGGAAGTTAAAATGTTATTCAAACACTAATGAAACAACTTTTGTTCCACTTCACCAAAAAACCCACATAAAATACACAGAAGCCTTCATAAAAGACTGCATGAACATCACATGCAATACTCTGGGCCTTTGTACTATTTCTTTTCAACATGCTGTAGGTTAAACAAGCACACACACACACACAAATATTGGATGAAGGACGATCATGCCATAGCATCATGCCATCAATCAAAACCACATGAGCTTCTCAGAGCTCATTTTATTGAGTCCATGTTCCACTGATCTCACTCACACCAACATGCTCTTTCTATCTGTCTCTCTTTACTGACAGAGTTACTCATAAATCATCACTTCTGCCTTCTCTGAGATTTTACAGGAAATACTTCTACACTTGCTCACATGACTGGAAATCCCTTCTTAAGAGGAAATGACACTATAAAAGAGGGAAAGATGGGTAAATACTACTGTATGTTGAGGAGTTCAAGCTACTTCAGCATATATTAATCTTTTCATGGGCAGAGTGAGCACGTACTGTTCTTTCCCAACTAACAGTGACACAAGCACATTTTACATGCAGGCAGGTAGGAACATCAGCAGGCACATTGGCTTCAGTCCCTACAAATTGAACTTACCAATCCCGCGACTAGCACTGTTAGTGCTGCGTGGGTTAGCTTTAGCTTGTGTGGACAAGCCTCCCTTGCCTGTAGTTTTAGCAGTCTTTTTAGTCCCTGCGGCACCCTCTTTGTGCCTGGTTGTGGCAGCAGTGCCCCCTGCCAGTTTTGAAGAAGCAGGCAGAGTGGCACTTTGCTGTTTTTTAGTTTGAGGATCTCGAGGGCGCACTTGTTTTGCCTGGACGAGGGGTTTAGTATTACACCTCACTGAGTAGATCAGAGGAAGCAGGAAGGAAAAGCGTAGATGTTAAAAGGTTAAAACAGACTGAATGTGAGATAAACAGATGCAGAAATGGACATGCAGAGGTCAAATGTGACAAAAATGGGAGCAAATTCTGAAAGATAAGGAGTGAGTCAGACGAAGATGATGAGAGGATATTAATGTCATGAGCAGTTTTACTTAGGACTATAAAAAATGAATAACATCAGGCTTGGCAGGTGAAAGATAAAATGCACCCATTAACCTTCCCAGTCTGATGGCATGTTACTGTATTTGCAGTGTTTGTTGCCTGTGTGCATTCCTGATTATTGACAAATGAACAAACAGGTATCTGCAAATGGCTCAGAGTTCAATGCTAACAGGGTTGAGACGAAAACAGCACACTTAAGCAGCATCAGACAGGAGAATAGCAGCTCATCTCCTGAGGGAGGGCAGAGCATTAGGAGATGGCTACTTCTCTGTTCACACTGCGAATTTCTGCTACGGGCTGATATAATGGGAATATCTATTTGAACACATTAGACTTGGTCAGAGATCCCACAGAGGGTTCAATGTCAACCAGAAAAAATGTTGTAGATAGAAATGCATTCCACGACCGAGAGGAAAAGACTTCAAAGAAACCAGCATCTAAAAAAAGCTACAACATTTAGTTCTAGCACATAAAAATGGAATTGCTAAAAGGCTGTAAAAGTCCCACATTCCTGAGTAACAGGATGTGTTTTTTGACACTCTGTGTAGAGGAGTAAAACCACATTGATCAACAATTACAATACTCCCAATTTCACAACTCTGTAACTGCTCTGTTGCCTTGACAATATTTCTAGTCCAGTACCTGCTCTTTCACAGACACAGTTTACAATTACACCAAGAGCAAAAATACAGCATGTCTTTCTTCTATGAATCAAAATATCTTTATTAAAAGATCTGTGTACAAAGCAGAATCAAGACACCTTAAAAACAGACCTACTGACATATTATTTTGAGTCCAGTGTGACTCAGAAATCTATTTGTAGGAAATGAAAATGCTGAATTCAAGGTGTAGAATAATAATAATAATAATAATAATAACAATAAAAACTGTAGAAAGAACATGTTTGCAATAAATCTTAGTTTTTTTGTCACCATTTTATTTCTTTTGTCCATTGAGCTTATTTTTTTTTTCTCTGTGTATAACTGAAAATTTCTTATTCCACAACAAACGTCTTAGTTCCATTATCTCTGTACTGCCTTTCTCAGTGTATCTTTCTTGTTTAACAAATCAGCTACTTATAATTTATAAATGGAAAAAAACAAAACAAACCCCTGAATAAACTTCATTGTCTCCGACATTTATAATATGCTGAACACAAACTATTATCCCAGCGCTAAAGACTCAACTAGAGCTGAGATCCGAAGATTAAGGACTCTAATCAGCTTTGGATTAAAGGTCACAGTATAACAAAAAAACTCATGTTGGACACAATAATTGACTAAGACCTTACCTGTTTCATCCTCAGCGCTGGTCGGTCCCGTAGCCTGTTCCTCCAGCTGTGTTTCTGTTGATTCGATGTCAACTTTCACCTCCTCTGATGTCACATTGGATGCAGCATGGCCATTCAGATTTTCACTGCTGATTGGTTCATCTAAAAACAGAAACAATATTTACTGTAATGGAAATCCTCTGCTGTTCAGGTCAGTTTAGAGTAGAGTTCACATTTCATTCACACTGGAATCACAATCCAACAAGTAACTTTCACCTACATTTTACTGAGTGCATATGGCAAAGTTGAGACTTGATATGTAAAGGATATTGAAAAACACTAAAAAATGGATACCTAACAATAATTAAAAAAAGAAAAATCACACGAATACTAATAATAATTTCCATTTAGATATAAAAAAGAAGAATAAATCATGAACAAGTACATGAATGAATCACCACACAGACCTTGTTCAGGGATGAGTACTCCTTTCCTGATAAGATCCTCCCTCGTTTGTCTAGTTGAGATTTTTCTCTCAAGAACTGAAAAACCAAGATCAAAATTATGGTCAATTTTTGCAATTGTACTAGTCAGTCTGCAATGTGTAAAAAAAAACAACAATTAAAACGTGACATTTTATGCAATTACTTTGAACAGAACTGTGCAGAAGTGTTGCACAAGAGCTATGTTCCTCTTCTTATTGCCACCCCCATCCTGTACTACATCAAGCTACACCACAGATGTCAGATGAGGAACTATTAGATGAGCTACTTTTGTCCTCTTGCTTCTGTCTTTGAACTTGAGAATGAGAAAATGAAGAATCAGTGTGCCTTGTGCCTAAAATCAGATTACTAGTGAAGGATACTCATAACTCATCACACAATAGAGTTTAAATTGATTTGGTATACCACATCTAAACTTTCCAATAAGGCTGTGATATTAAGGCAGTGTTAAATTAAGATGGCTTCAGCTGGACCTGATTACATCCCAGCAAGATAATCAAGGGAAGAAATACATCATCCAGAAATTTACATTAGAAAAAAGTGTTACAGTTGACGCTCAATAGTGAGGAGAACTGGTTTAAGGGTGGGGTGGCTACAGCTGACTCTGTTTATGATTTTATGAAAAAGCAACAAGTATAGGAATAAAACTAGTAAAGAGATTCAATAAAAACAACTAACATCAAACAAGAAAATAAATATTAAATATGTTCTCTGTTGAGAATTATTACTAAATTTAGATTCCTGAGTAGTGTTGATAAGCTCCTGGACAAATGGCTGTGCTGGCTGTATTAACATTAATTAACACTAACACACAGCTGGTATAGATGTGGTAATGCACCGTCATGCTGGTTAACACAAAAAAAAAAAAAAGATTCACCAACCAGAGTGAATCTAAGAAGGATGCAGGAGCAAGAGGACTGCCTGGAGGAATAGTGACCATACCCAGGCTCATCAGCCACCAAGATTACATTATATTCTGCCTTCTGCTTAGCAG
>JANJYQ010063391.1:5409-17124 GCA_024605255.1 Rastrelliger kanagurta | reverse complement strand
AAAAAAAAAAAAAAAGTAAACTCAGGTATTAAAAAATAATACAAACACAATGTAAACATAATATAAACCTGCATAATATAAGAAAATATATCCTTTATTAGTTCCATGATGGGGAAATTCACTTTATGGCAGCAGCAAAGTGGAATAAAAACAGAAGAGCATCAATGAAAAAGAACAGAGAACAATAGCTATTAAGTAAATTCTTAAGCATTAAAAACGATAGCACCTGAGTTTGATATTGTTATTACACAGATTTAAACAGAGGGTTTGATAATGTACTGATGGTGCATGCATATTAACATAATACAGAAAACACATACTAAATCTATCTTATGAGTGTAAATGTCTTACTTTATGTGTATATGAATGTCTTTGACACAGTGACCTTATGATGTTGTGACTGTGCAGTGGTCCAGTGTAGTGGGCTGTGCAGGAGGAGGGGGGGGGGTGGAGGGGGGGTGCAGGGGGGCAGCAGAGGGAGGGAGCCGTGCAGACGCCATATATGGGCACACCACCGACTCTGCATCGCTATTGGCTGCGGGCCTTTATGCAGCTGCTTGTCAACAAGATGGCCTTCCTCCTCCTGCCGTTTTGACACTGATTATTTTGGTATCCCCGAGAACATACCGTAAAAGCTTGTGTTACGGGGGCTGCCGAGAGTCCTAACAAGGCGTACGTTTATCTCGAGTGTGTGGAGACAGCTGACAAACACACACGATCCTCGACAGCAGCGACTAAAACAAGGCAGATGATACAAGTAGCTGCTGTTAGCTAATGTCGACGATAGCCAACGAGTGAGCTTAGCTTAGCTACGTGGACACGGATAGTTAACTCGTGTCACCTGCATTTCACCAGACAAACAAGCGAAATACAGCGAGGAAAACACTTGTCATCGACAGATTTACAAGTCCATAAGGTTGACTGTGGAGATTAACATTGCTAAGGTAAGTAATGTTAGCCTAGCGAAATATAACATTGAGGATATTTTTTTACCTTGTTAGCTTTAGCTAATGACGGCTGTGTTTATCCTGTGTTAACTACCTGTTTGTTAACCACAGCATTTAAGTTATTTAAAAACGTCGTTATTGTTAAAGATGATCCAAATTTGCTAAAAATAAATAATAATGCTAGGTCTTTCTAGGTACAGAGCTTTCAGTACGACGCTGTGTGAGCCAAGTGTTTGCTAGTTAGTAAAAGCAGCTATTGGTTAGTCCAGAGGTGTAAAGGTGATTTGCTATGGATAAAATTACCAATCAGATGATTATTATAGTTGTTATTAATGAGTGTTTTGGTGACACCACACTCACTGGTTGTCAGTGGAGTAGTTGGCATAACTTGATTTGCAGCTAGTTTTTTTTTCCAGGGTATATGGTTTCCAAAACAGCACTAGGAAAACTAATGGTAATGTGACCTGCAGGCCTCAGTTTTACTCCAACACATTTGTATTGCAGTAAGTACCCTCCACTGAGGGAGGCTTGTTATAGTCCTATATTGGCTGTTTTGATATTACACATGCCATGAATAAACAAACATATTGGGTGGCATAACTCTGTTAACTGTAAGGAGATATATCCAAATATATGAGCCAAGATGAACAAGTCTGGAGTGAATCAGTTGGTGGTATTGTAGCATATTAGAGTATCATGTTGTAATTGCTGTGATATTAAACACACACACTCAAAACAAAATCTTGCATGGAGTACTGTTTGATACTGCTGGACACTGAATGATTTGCCCTCACTCTGTCAGATGTTCAGGTTGGATAACATTTTGAAACAGTAGCCTTTGTGACTGTGGTGTCAAAGCTTGCATCAAAGTCTACCTTGTCCTTCAGGCCAGCCAGCTTCTCTTCGTAGGTGTCCCGATAGAAGGGCTGCCGTGGGTGTAATATTCCTGGGCAGACTTGCTGGAGTGATGAACTCAGCCCTTTTGTTTTGTTGACAGTTTGCAGCAAAGCTGGCCTGCTGGCTGGGCTTCTGTTGCAGTGTCTTCACAGGCTCACATGGAGAGAGCGAGATTGAGCAAAGACTTTTTGGCATGCTTCGGTATTATCATTTGTCAGCTTTTGGCTGGCTGGCTTGACATGCTGCGAAAAAGAGTGCGGGAGAGCTGGAGTATAGTAGGAGGAGGCTGAGCTGGAGTGACACTGTTCTGCATTTATCAGGCAGTTTTTTTTTTTTTTTTTTTGCCAGAGCAGCCTTAAGGTGCCCACACATGATCAGCAGTAAAATCACTCTGCGCTGGCTGTGCTGTTGTTCTCCTTTGGAGAGAACGGTGACACTCAACCAGGCAGAAGCGCTACTCTTGATGTGATACTGTGCTCAAAGTTCACATTATTTCAACTTTGACCTGAGTTGCCGCTGACCTTTCAAAGCGCAACCAATGAGATAACAACTGTATGTGACGTAGCCTGAAGCGACACATGCAGTCAGGGGAGGTAGAGAGCCTCTGTACCAAGTGCCTGCACTGTGCAATAGGTGCCCTACCTCACGATGAGTGAAGGGCTAATCTAGACCCATGTGCTGATAGTTGTGATGGAAACAACACAGCAACACACAGTTTACAAGCCTTAAAATGAATGCACCATTTGATAATCTGACTTGTTAAATTCCACATTAGCATTTAATATGGGGTATGGTACACTGTGTCTTCTAAACTCCACACATCTACCATAATTAAATCACTATTGCAGTCAGAGTGTGTGCCAAACTGCTCTTGATTCGTACAAAGTAATGACCAAGTCCAGCAGAAATTCAGTTTTAATGCAGTAGGAGAAACATGTGAGTCTGGTACCATGCAAACACCAGGAGAGACATTTGTCAACAGATCAGTACCTTGTCAGCATGTTGTTTGTGTGTAGCTATGTAGTCAATACTGTTTTGGTTTCCACAGCTGTAGTTCACATGCTGTCCGAACAGTGAGAAGTCATCTGTGCATCTCAAACAGCATGTTTCGCAATGTTGGAAAAACTTGATCAGAATCATCCAGATAGCAGAATTGTTGTGTTTGGTCCAGTTCACACTGCTGTCCTTTCATTTCACACAGACTCATCTATTGTATGATTTTGGCCTGTTCAGTATACCGTCTGTTGTAAATGCTTCAGTCGCACCATCCCTGCTAGCATCTCTTCACCCACTGCATGGAGGGCATCCTGGATGCTTCCCATAGAAGAATTCCTCTTTTATCAGACATGGGGAAGTTAACCAAATGGACAGTAGCCAAACTAATCATTTAAACTCCATCTTTGAAGTCTGTTCTCTTGTAAACCTGGAAAATACAGTTAACACTTAAGCTTCTGTATCAATCAGTAAATCATAAGTCAATTTAACTATTTCTTTTAACATGTGGAACGAGTTAATTGTTGTACCCCATGACCAGAGAAGGGAAAAAAACACCTACTACAGCTGTGGTTCTCAAAAAACCACCAAGTACCAGTGGGTGTTTTCTACCCTCCGAGGGCAGTAATGAGACTATAATATAATGGCTCATTGCTGCTCGGAGAAGGGCAGATGTCATACGTAATCGTATGCGTTTTCAAACAAATATTTTCAGTTTTACAAAATAAAGTTTTTTAAGGATGAGAACTGTTTTATTTTTATCACCGTTCACAGCAACTTCCCCTAAAAAGCTTTTCTGTGGTGAAATATGCAGGAGTGTCTCCATGCAGGGTTTGAGACAGTCGTGAGAGTCATCCAGGTTGATGTCTTTCTTACTGTCTACATGTAGAACCGCAGAGTTGTGTGTTTGTGTGAGTAGTTAAGTAATGCATACAGAAGGTCATTATTACAGTTTGGCAAGTAATACTGTATGTCAGATAGTTTGGGTACCAACGGATGCAGTCCCTGGCACTGTAGTGTCGCTGTGATGTTGCTGGCTGCTTCTGTGCTCGGACAGGATTTGAAGGATTAGGTTGATGCAGAAAGCTTAAAACCAAGCGCAAGCCTGAACTGCTGCAAATGACAAGAAAACATTTAAAGTAGTCTATAGATGCCGAACGCAGATGGTTAACAGCGATATGAAACTATTTTTTTTTATTTTATTTTTTTTTTTTATGGTAGAATATGACAAACAGTCACTAAACAGCAGAACATTTCACAAATCTGACGTAGAACACTCAAAACAATTACAATGATTACAATGATTAAATCTATTTTTTCAGCACCTGTATGAGTAAAATCACGTCACCTCCTTTTTTTTTTTTTGTCCATAACAGCACAAATACATTCATAGAAAAATGAAGCGCTGCAGTGTGATACAGTATAGCACACATGGAAGATGGCTCAGGCTCCAAAGTTAGTAACATGTCGAGTAACATGTAAGCATTTATATATCAACTAAATATTACAAATAAAAACAACCTACAGAAATCCCCTCTGAGCAGGTGAAGCTGTGACCCGGCAGGTTGTGGGAAGTGTGGTTGGTGTATTTCAGGTTGCTGGTCTTTCTGTCATCGCTAGTGTTTTTTGCTGCTTTGAACCCTGTGTAATTTAGTTGTATTTTTCATTACAGCGACTAATTACACACTGTGTGTTATGTCTGTTAGAGGTATTTTACAAGCATTTGAATGTCTGTTCAGTGGTGCAGTTTTTATAGACCTCATTTTAATAAGGTCAACTCAAAACAAGTTACCCCAACATTTACAGCAACTTTTTTTTTTTTTTGACCTATGGCATATTTCTTTCAAGTGGTCATTAAAGTCGCAGTAAAGATTGCTGTATGGTAGGTGGCTTTTGATCATTTCTGTAATAATTCTAGTCTTTGATTTGTGTCAAGTGACCCTTCACAAATCAGCCTTAAGCCTGACTTTTTTTTTTTCTCCTAGTTGAAGAAATGTAGCTTATGGGAGGTGCTCTCCAGAGTGGGATGTGGACCGAGGGAACAAAGCTTTTCCAAAACAGTGATGCAAACATGCACGGACAAGCTTGGGTGTGTAGCAGTCATTTTAAGACACTCTGTAATCGCTCATTTTGAATAGCAGTTAGGCCTATCACACAATGCTGTTATTGATCTTTATATACCAACCAGCATAAACAGTACTGTTTGCCTAGGTTAATTAGAGGCATTTACACACTATTGTATACTCTGTTCGGTCATTGGACAACAAAAACAAAAAATAGGCGATGACGTGTTGCGTGTTAAGCTGCGTTGAAACACAATAGAAGCATTTTTTTTCAACCTGCTGAGACCAACAGGAGTAACCTGACTATGTCTGTCCCGCTCTGTGCCAAATGTTGGCTGCATGACACAGTTTTGTTTGCCAACCCACAAAGGAGGAGAAGGAAGGGATTTAGATGTTTTTATCTTTTTTTGTGTGTCAGTGGTTGTTTTAGGGCAGTCAAAGTGTGGACATGTCATTTTTACAGTGAGCGTTTATCTGGCTTAACTGTTTTTATATTAGACTCTGTTCACAAGAAGCTGAGAGCTAATGATTGCGGAGAGTAGCTTGATAAGGTGGCTGATACTCCTGAGCACTGCAGTGGACAGACAGTCTCGTATGAGTTCACTCAGTCCGTTATGAGCGTTAGACTGATGCAGTGAGAAGGAGGGGAACAAAGGGTGTGATGGAAAAGAGGAT
This sequence comes from Rastrelliger kanagurta, assembly GCA_024605255.1. NCBI lineage: Eukaryota > Metazoa > Chordata > Actinopteri > Scombriformes > Scombridae > Rastrelliger > Rastrelliger kanagurta. The sequence goes on along the minus strand of JANJYQ010063391.1, from coordinate 11,549 downwards.
GAGAATAAAAGTGGTTATATAGACAGTCACGAGGGGTCATAGAGAAAAAGGGCAGTAAAATAGGTTGTCTATCTTTTTTTTTTCTTTTTTTTTTTCCTTCCACTCACAACAGTATAATCTGCCCGCTCTTAGCTGAGTTGTTGCTGTGTGATTATGGAGGAAGCATTTGAATTGGTCCAGCACACTGTGTGGGTGGTGTTTGCTTTTTGCACCTCTCTGAGCCGTTCCATTAGTCCAAATGCACCACCAGGGCTGCTGCTCTTTTTTTCTTTCTCTCTCTCTCTTTACTGCACAAATTAGCAAAGCCATTCAAACCAGCATGCCAACCTCCATTTTAAAAACATGAACCGACAGATGCTCATCAAATGCATTTATATGAAAAGTTTATTAAAAGTAGATTGTTCACCTGTCAAGCTGCTACGTGACTGCTCAGATAAGAGGACGAGCTATCAAGCTAATCAAACCTACTGAAAGTTTCACTGGAGGGAAGTCATCAGAGAAAAGATAAGATGCAATTGTCATTTTAGTGTATAAAAAAACCTTGCCATATGTTTTACTCATTGTAAGGATGTTGTTGTTAGTGTGGACTGGTGAAAGGCACAATTTGCCATGTATGTATAATTAAAACCCATTTTATTTAGTATATTGATATTGAATTTGTCAGAGTGCTCGTGTGATCTCATGCTCATGTTGATAATGGAGTTGCTACTAACCATTTTTTTATATCAATTATTGGGTCTATAAAATGTTAACATGGTTTCAGAGTCAGTCATTTACTGAAAGCTGAAAGGTATTCAGTTTCCAATTATATACAACAGAGAAAAGCAGAAAATCTTCACATTTGAGAAGTTAAACTAATCAAGATAATTGATGATTCAGTTTCTATCCAGCTGATCAATCAGATATTGTGCCTCTAATTAACGACACATAGCATGCAAAAAAGTTTGAGCACAGTTTTCAGTTAACTACTTAAAGGCAGGAGTGAGTGGTCAGTCCTGGTGTTTGTGTGCATGCAGCTACAACTGGACTTTGTATATTAGCTAGCGAGTGAGGATAAATATATCATCACTCGTCTAATTTATATCGCAGTATAGTCAATGTTGTTTTGTCTGGACCTTGAAATCTATAATATTGATGTGTAGTTTTAGCCTGTCTGTCCCGCTTAAGTAAAAATGTCTTTAACTGTTCCTTCATTTGGATTGATTAGTCTGAGCCTCACTGAATGATGTATGAGTGTGACACTGTTTTCACCTTTATCTGCTGACAGAGGAAAGTTCTCTTTGCTCACTAAAACCTGCATTTAAGATGGAGCTTTAACAGCATTTATCAGCTTTGCAATTTAAACAAGTGCAAAATAGAAAGATGAAGCATCTGATACACATGTACGCACGTCTAGCAGAAAACTTCTGAGAACTTTTTTGTAGAAAAACCATATTGGACAAGTATGTTTAAAAACATGTCTGCAGGGATTTTGAAATGCTAGATTGCACAGTTTGAAATAAGTTAATATAAAAAAGAGGACTTGTACCAGCTGAACCTTGTTAATACAGTTTAGAGATTTAATATACGAAGTGTAACCTCAAAGGCAGCAGCTCAGGACTGACAGATGAACCGTAACTCTGGGTTCAAGCTGTTCTCTGCTGCAGTGGAGGCCTCGAGCAGCAGCAGTGAGCCAAACGTGTTGCTCCGTCGCCACTTGTGTCTCTCCTTAAGCGTGCCAGCACGTTCCTGGCAGTCTTTACAGCTGGCATAGCCGTATAAGCAAAGCACGCTGGGTGGACTAATGGCCCCCCCTCCTGCAGCCTGTAGCATGGGTTCTTTGGCATAGAAGAAAGGGGTGAGGACAGCTACAGCAGTTTCACTACTACCCTGCCCCCTCCTGTTGTTTTGCTAAAAATAGGTCCAGCATATGCCTGCATGCTCCTCCCTGTGTTGCCTCCTATTAAGCAAGTCCCCTTTGAAGCACTGAGATGCAGGAGAGGAGCAGAGGGAGGGAGAGGGAGAGAGTCCATTTGGAGCTTTTGTATTCCATCTTTTCATCCCTTTCATCTGCAGGCCACAGACACCAGACCTGAAATGGAATCCCTTTAATTTGATTTAGAGGCTCTGAGGCGGGCAAGATGATCTTAGCCCACAGTAGCAAACGTAAATGCAAATTGAGTTTCGCCAAAGTTGGAGGCAGACCAGTTGTGATTAGTTTAGATAGTATCATGATGATAGTTCCCCAACACGACTGCTGGTATAAAGAGCCTGGCTGAAAATACCCAGTCTGAATTGTACCTCAAGGCAAATATCCAGCACAACCTCAATTGGTCATTGATTAACTGAATTGATTTCATCACTGATGAACTAAGATATGAACTGTTTTAATGACTGTGCTGTTCTCTTTTCTCTCATTTCCTCCCTCTCTACCTGTCCTCCACTCATTTCCTCTGATCACCCACTTTCCTGTTGGTGTAGGTTGTATGCCCAGTGTTGCTGGTGAGCTTGGTGGCAGACAGTGCCCATCAAGTTGGCACTGGGACAGGGAGCCCACAATGAGAGCTCTGGCTCTGGGTGCTTGCTGGCCAGCATAGGTGCCGATATGCCCCGGTGGTCCGCATCCTGATGGACCGAGACACCTTCTCCCACATCCGTCTGTGGTGCCCGCGCCCCTTCGGCACCTACTCTCAGAACAAAGCAAGGAGCCCAGGCTCAGGGGGCAGCGGCGGAGGTGGCGGCGGGGCAGGGTCCCCATCCCTCTGCAAGGCAGAGCCCTCCCTGGGTGCCAGAAGGACAGTGGACGGAACCGAAGATGGAGGGATGATCGTGGGGGTCCAGGAACAGAACGGAGAAGGGGAGGAGGATGTGGGCTCGGAGAACACTCCACCTGAACCCGAGCATGTCTCCGGCTCCTTGACGCAGAGCCAGGCCCCACCATCCTCTTCGGCCCCTCCATCACCACCCTCCTCTGGGTCCCAGATGGAGGACGGCCGGGTGCTGTTGGACACCTGGTACGTCATTAAACCTGGCAACACCAAGGAGAAGATTGCCTTCTTTGTGGCACACCAGTTCAGTGGAGCAGGCCAGCCCAGACCCAGCGCCATGAAGGTAACCTGCAGCAAGGATTTGTTTCTTTTGTCGGACAATTCAGTTCCAGTTGGTTATTTTCAATTAAATATGATTATTTTTCTCCCACAGGTTAAAGGTAACTGGGCAACTGACTGCAGCAAAGCCAAAAGACGAAGACGATGCTCATCCTACGATCCTCCAACCCGCTCCCAATCCTCAGAGCCACACCTCAACCATGACTCCACCCTGGCACCCAACGCACCTCCCAGCCCTGATGAGCAGACACTGGGAGGGGTGAACGAAACAGACCTGCTGTCCGTGGCAGAGATGGTTGCCTTGGTAGAGCAGAGGACAGCCATGGCCCTCCAGGGAATCGTGGCTGTCCATGGGAACCAACACCACCACCAGCCCCCTACCACCACTCACGGGCAGGGCCTTACTCCCCACCAGCACACTCTACTCCGAGGCACAGTATCAGACCCCACTCCTATCGTGTTTGTTTCCGAGAGTTCCAACGGCCAACCCTCCAAAGAGGCCAAAGAATCATCATCTCCCATCCAGACGGACCAGGAGCTTGAGGAGCAGCAGGAGTCATGTCGGGTAGCTCAAGCCATCGCACACTTTGAGTCCCAAAATCTGGAGAATCGGCTGCATCTGGGCGCTAGTTCTGGAATAGACTTTTCTAATCGAGATGGGGAAAGGGAGCGTAGGAAAGGAGGGGAGTCGGGCATTGTAACACCTCCTCCGCCTCCCAGCCACAGTCATGGTGAAGTAAGGATAGCTTTCAGAGTGTCAAACCTAGACCCACGGTCTCAGCTGGAGCCAGCTGGCAGGTCCCGCTGTATGTTTATGAGCTGTGGCGGTGGGGGTAATCAGGCAGCAGCCAGGTCCAAAGAGAAAATCACCTGTGACCTCTACCAGCTCGTCAGTCCTTCCTCGAGAGACCCTAGTAGTCTGCTGCTCGCTGCCACAACTGCTGCCCCCAAACCGGAAGGAGACCATCACCCAGACAGGCAGGTTTGTGGCAGCCCAGACCCCACCCAGGAGCTCTCCTCCGGGGAGAAGAAGGCTGTCGGTGTAGGGAGGGAGCGGGTCACCGGCTTTCACGTGGAGGTAGTGGTAACAGGTGCTGTGGACCAATGTGTGTTTTATGGCAAGGACAGTACAGAGAATGTGCAAGAGGAGACAGTGTGTTTTGCTATGCCTAGTGGGGGAGGAGGTGGTGGGGGTGTGGGCAGCTCCACTGACCCTTCATCAGATGATCCTCCTCCTGGACAGCTTTTCTTCCTTCAGCCCCCTCGGGGTGCAGAGGAGGATGTAAAAGGAACGGGCACTGGCAGTGGGTCAGGAATGTGCTCTTTGGACTGTGCCAACAACAACGGCCCTGGGGCAGGGGTGGCAGTGGGCTCAGGGGAGCGGACAACTCGACCGGACTCTCCCCTGGCCAACGTCGGAGAGGACTGCTCAGACCCTTCATTGTGTCGCCTCTACCGCCACGTGTCCCATGACTTTCTGGAGATCCGCTTTCAGATTCAGCGCCTCCTTGAACCGCGCCAGTACATGCTGCTGCTCCCTGACCACATCATGGTCAACATCTTCAGTTACCTGCCCACACGCTCCCTGGCAGCCCTCAAATGCACCTGCCACTACTTCAAGGTGCTGATTGAGACTTACGGAGTGCGGGCAGTGGACTCACGCTGGAATCAAGACCCTCTCTACAGGGACGACCCCTGCAAGCAGTGTAAGCGGCAATATGAGCGCGGGGACGTTTCCCTGTGTCGTTGGCACCCCAAACCTTACCACCATGACCTGCCTTATGGACGTTCCTACTGGATGTGTTGCCGACGTACAGACAAGGACACACCGGGCTGTCGTGTTGGGCTCCACGATAACAACTGGGTCCAGCAGCCTGCTGATGGCTCTCAGCCCATCCGCACCAGGAGAGAGGACAGGAGGGAGGAGGCCAGGTAGAGAGGAAAGAGTACACCTCACTTACCAACTCTCATTTCCTCCTGCATACTTCTTATTGCCTCTCTTCTCAGCTCAGTGGTTGAACATAATATAAGAGGAGTATGAGGAATCAGCACTCCAGGACTGTTTTTTTTTCTTTGTTCCAGCACTCCTTTCTCATAGATGCCCTCATGGAGGGAGGTTGAGAGGTAAAGAAGGAAGAGAGGTGTGTCACTCTCCTTGCCTTTTTTTTTTTAAGCCCTCCAGAATCCCTCTCTCCTCCCACTGTGCTCCAGAGTGGCACCTTTTAAAAGTTTGCATACCAGGGTTGGGGTCCCCTCCTGCTGCTGTCAGTCAGCCCTCTTTCTGCCTCTTGCTCATTTTGGGTTTCTGTCTAACTCCATACATGGTTGTTAGGTAATTCATGTGAAAACTTTGCAGTGTATTTGATTGAGATTAGCATTCATGAAGTGACGCATAGAAATGTAACGCCCTAGAGCCTGCTTCCTGTCCCCAATACTCGTTGTATGTTCTGTGTTCTATCACAAACTTCAGTGTTAGCTGTACAATGGTGCTTCAAGGAATGAGCTGTACCGAATCCAACAGATGTAAAATTATTTCAGTGGTGGAATGTTCAGCGTCGCTCTAGAAATGTGATTGTATAAAGCAAACTTGATTTTTTTTTTTTTCCGTTGTAGAAAGATTGCCATTTGTACCTGTCCCCGCACCATACGTTTCTATTTCTCTGAATGTGCTGTAACGTTGTACCATGTTGATCAGTTCCCTGATAATGCTGCTGAAATCATTGCCTGTGTCACTGATGTTAATTCTGAAATAGCCATACCATTGGTTTAATGACGAGCACAGTCTCACCATCCTGAGAGCTTGTTCTTGTCATTGTTTTTCAGAGTGGACCCTAACCTTGTTGACCAGCCATAAAGAGGAGCCACTGAGTACTTTCTGGTTTACAGAGAATAATGGGAGATGGACACTAGTGATTTGAGACCAGTGGGATTGAATGGGATTAAAAAGAGAAACTTGATGTCACTTTGGAAAGGCCTGATGTCACTTTGTATGGTTTGATTGACTTGCTTGTTTGCCATTTTGTTTTTGTTTTGGCTGTTTTATTGGCGTGTGTG
>JANJYQ010063377.1:548-11266 GCA_024605255.1 Rastrelliger kanagurta | reverse complement strand
AAAAAAAAAAAATATATATGTGTAGAGCATTATGTAACCTCATTTAAACGCAGCATGTTTATTTCAGCAGTAGGTGTGCGCTTATTTTACGGCTCTAAACGGAGCATTGTGAGATGGTGATCATTAGTTTTGAGGTTTCAATCCTATTTATTTTGACTCACCAGGTATCCCCTCATCTTCGTCATCACCGTCATTCTCTTCTTCATCATCATCATCATCATCCGTGATATAGCAGAACTCTTGCTCCCTCTTCCTCCTGTTCAGCTGCTGCTCCTCTTCAGACATCCTGACCTTAGGGCTTCTGCTACCTCAGCATGGCTGCATTAAACTCAACTGAAACATAAAAAAAAAAAAAAAAAAGTACAGACATAAGAACATGAGGACGCTGCTCTGCCAGTACAAACAAGCTTTTTCACATGAGAGAGGAAGAGGGAAACAGATACAGAGTAGTGATATCGGTCAAAGTCCTGAGATGTATTTAAAGGTGTGTGAAAGATGAGATCTAATCTAATATACAAAATACATAAATGTTAAAAAAAAGAGCTTATTCTTCCATTTTTAGAAAATACAATTCTGTCACATACTGGTAATTGCATCCAGAATATCAACATCAGAAATCCTGTTACCAAAGTGACAGTGTTGAAAAACTCATTTAGCTCATTTTAAAATCTACATGCAGAACAATACTTGTGATTTTATCATGTGGAGACTTTTTGGAGTTATTTTCAACAAGTTTATTCTCACGTTTACATGGATTATGTATTCTCCTGAGGCAAGACGATGCACTAAATTCTTTTATTCCTGTTGCACTGTATGGGTTGGAATAAACCAGGAAAAAAAATACAGGAGTATACTTTAAAGAAAAGGGTATGAAAGATGATGTTCGGCCGATGAAAGATGGAGTAGCAGAGCAGATGGACAGAGTGAAATGTATCTGAGGGACACAATGAAGAAGGCGCAAGAAAAAAGCTCTCAAGAGTTTCTAGGGTGCTTTTAAAGCTTCATTTCTCAGCAGCAAGAAAATTACCCTCACATTAGTCACAGGCCTTCCTCTGTGCCAGGAGGAACAATCATAAACTGAATTCACACACTACTGCCATGCCCTTCATTATCAGCTGTGGTTGAGTAAAAGCAAAGTTTTTCTCCTCATTTGTTCTATCTTTGTTCTTTGTTATTTAAATTGTGCGTTTCAAAGCAGGGATAGGGGGAGGGAAAAAAAAATCATATTACCGCAATCATAGCCAGCAGTAAAATAGAAACCTTAGCACTACAGAAATAAGTAATATGGAGAACAACGGATGTTTTTTTTTTCCCCAATTAGACAAATAGAGACATTAATTTACCGCTGCATTTTAAAGAAACGAGTCCTTGGGCATACACCTACCATCACAAACTAGAATTACTGCCTTTGTTGTCTGGCTTGGGTAAAAACAAAGGCTTTGGATAATATGCACTCCTACTCAGATGAATCCAGACACAGAATCATATATCAGCATGGTTTACTCTTGACCACCTGCCAGCTCACCTTGCATAACGTTACATAGCAGATTACACAACAGGTAGCTCCGGCCAACTTGACTTGCTGGCCCGACAAAGTTTTTTTTTTTTTTTTTACAAGCCTCATAAATTCAACCAAGCTAGACCTCACGGACTGATTGCTGGATTGGAAACCAGTAACCAAGGATATGGTGAACTACCAAACAAAACACACACATGCATAGATTTATTGATTAAGAGATCTTTTCCTGTGTATCAGACAGTAAAAGTTGCAACCTTGTAAAAATTTTGTTGGAGATGACTACCGTGTTACTGCAAAAATACTGCGGTGTAGTTGAGACGATATCAGGAAAGTGGAAAGAAAAATAATCATCATGCTCTCATTAAATCTCGTTTTATTATATAAGCGGAGTGAAATACCGCTGTTGCTCATTTTCCCCTGTAACCTCCTCAAATCAGCTCAAGGACTTTGTAGTGCCTCCCCCTGACCATACTTTGTAAATCACTGCTGCTGCACTGATCCTTAACAAGACTAAATAGCTGTTTCCTGCCTGTGTTGAGGAAAAGATCACCTTTATGGTTAAAGGAAACCAGGGTTTACTGACGTTTTGTTCCCAAACATCCACCACAACTCCCCCCCCTAGACTTTTTTGTGGCAATACAACAGCACACTATGTCCTACTTTGCTTCTGAACATGAACATTATGCTCCTTCAGTAAATGGCCAAAGCTGTTGTTTTCTAGACAGTCATTAATCACGTGGTTGCAACATCACCAGTTTACTGCTGTCTGCCATTAAAAAAAAAAAAGGTACCCTGTGGCATTTCTGACCTCTAGCAGCAATATGGTGATGTGATACTACAACCATCTGCAGATCAGTGTATCAGAACAAAAGCTGAGAAGAAGAAGGCTGCAAGCAAGTAAATCCAGCTGTAACTAACAGTAATGTTTATTATTTATTGATCTGCTGATTATTTGATCAGTTGTACGGTCTATAAAATATCAAAAATGTGGTGAAAATGTTCTATCACTTGTTCTTAAACAGTCGCTTTCATAGTTTTTCTTTAAAAAAAAAATTCTACTATCGACTATTAGTTTTATGCAGATCGACTTATTTATCAAAATGAATAATCATTGCAGCTCTATTTGACAAAAATACAAAACATTTCTTTTTTAATTTTACACTTAATTTTTTTTTTTTTTGATGTTCCCTGTGCTGCACTTCTGCCACAAAACAACCATGCAAGTGTATTGTATGTGCAAGGACACTTCAGCAGGGTGGATGCTTCGTTTCTGACTCTGATTTAAAAACCAGACTGCCCTGCTCGGTTTGTTCCTTTAAAAAAAAAAGCCAAAGCCCAAGAGCATTTTAAACTATGTGACCTTGCCAACAACCACAGACTAACCATTGCTGGGAGTGCATAGTGCTGCAGATTGGCAACAAGGACATATAGTACTTGGATCAGTGAGATCTTTATATGTCTTTACATAACAATCACATGCCAGAGGGAAAAAAGTGTCTACAGATTACAGTTAGCAGGGTTTCCAGTCTTTGTGTACATGTGCATATTGTTTACAGTAGTAAGTTTTGAGCTGCCATTCAAATACAAACAGTGTAATTATCTCACTGCATGGAAAACCTTTCTTCACAAGCCCATACAGTCCCACTACCTGTGCATATAATATGATAGGTGTTCAGTTTATTATGAAACCTAAAAGTTTGCTTACAACAATTATAATTAATTGAGAGTTTATCCACCTTGAAAATACACAGATACCTCCTGTTCCAGCTGTCGTACAGTGGAGTACATGATTGCACAAAATGAGAGGGAAAAAAGGTTTCTTACAGCAGCAAAATAAAACCCAACAAAAAAACAAACAACTTCTAGCAGATTGACTTTTTTTTTTTGTTTAAAACATTTTCTAACCTTGACTCGACTTCCACATATTCAAAAGTAGGTCACGTGACACTCCTGCAGACACACTGCACAGTTTATTATTACCTCGCATGAATTAGATGTCGTATCCAGCCAAAACCCACTTGATTCACTGGCATCATACTTTATGTAACTTCATACATCATAGAAAAGCAGGCCAAACTGTTCTGTTCATGTGGAGCCTTCAGGCTGTAAAATAACTGTTATATAACACTACAGTATATGTTTGCTAATCTGAGCAGCTGCATGTAGGCTAGACACTTCTAGTTCCTTTTACCTGATGCAACCTTAAATAAATTCCCAGAAGGGGGACATGTCATATTAACACCTGTACATAGAATGTAATTCAATGCAACAACCCTGCAATAACCTTATATTTACTTTTCTCTAATCTGTGAGCCAATACAGTTCTGTGAAGGATGTCCACAGGGAGCAAAATAAATAGAAATGAAATGTTTCACTACAAATGAAATTAAACTCAAATATGACCACAGAGGTGAGTATACATTTTTGACACTGTTAAAAAACACCTCAGAGGCAGAAGCCATTGTTAGGCTGTTACACAGGATTGCACTATACTGTATAGGTGTCCACAGAACAACAGAATGCTCAACAGCACCACAAATGTTACAAGGTGTTTCCATCAGTTTTTCACTGATAAGTCTCCCTGTTTTGACTTGGAAAGTTTGACAGTTAATGCACTGAATAACTGAGATGAGAGGAGCACTTTAGGTGGCTCCACAAAGAAAGAGCTGAAACTTGATACAGCTGAAAACTATTGTCTATTTTTATTTAGACCTGTTTGTAGAGTCGATGCTTTCTACATTTAGATCAAAATGCCAAATTATACAAGCCAGTTGATGTTATTTTTACACACAAAACCCTACCAAACCATGAGAACAGAAGAATTGAACCTGAGCATTTTTAAAACTTAAATGCCACTAGTGTTCACAGTACAATACTTAATAAGAATGGCAGTGTAGCAACACATTCATTAAATCTCTGACCGATGGCAGATATCCATTCTGCAGCAGAAATATTATATTATAGTCAAAAGATACTGTCATCTTGACCATGTTCATTTACAAACTAGCTTGTGCTAAACTAGTTTGCTTTGTTAAACACATTTTATGATCTATCACATTGTTAATGTTCCTCAAATAGTTCTAACAGTTAGTGGCAGAGTCTGACTTCCCTGAATGTGATTCTAATTGTGTTCATGCAAACACAAGATTCATGGGCAAAGCTGTCTGCACATACTGAGTATAATGTGGAAAACAAAAGCTGTTGTGCATACACAAATTTCATGTAATCTAGAAGACCACATGGGCAGCATCTAGTTCTCATAACACAACCAACAAAACAGAACTCAGTGACCTGTATTACTGAAGCACACTTGTAGTTACTTCCAGTAACCACAGACGTCACCAAATCAACCACGACTAAAATCTTAAGAATCATAGCTTTAAGAGAACTTCAACAAAAATCGATTGAATGTTTTTGTTTAGCTCAGAAAAGCTGAAGTAAAACCTGAAACAGTGGGAGAAAAAAACCCCATCCCAATCAATCCCAATCCCAAACTCTCCTGTCCTCACATTACAAGCTGTTCAAACTTTTTCCAGTGCATTACAGAATATCGAATCTTGATAAAAAAAAAAAAGGGAAAAAAAATGTTCTCATTTTACCTTCTACACCATCTTACCTTACATAACCTCACATAGCGGGCCAAGGAGGTGGTCCAAGGACATCTAATTCAGCCAACATTGCATTACTGGACTACAGCATTACTTCTGACGAAGTGAGAAGCTATTTAAATTCAGTGAATATGGAGGCAAAGATGCTGATAAGGGCAAAACAGAAAAAGCACTGAGCGGGACATAAAAATAAAAGGAGGAAGAGATGAAGGACGATGGGGGAGACGGACAAAGACAGACAGAGATGTGGGAGAGGGGGAGTTGATAGAGAGATGGGGGGAGGGGAGCAGTCTGGTCTGTCTGCTGTCCTAAAAAGACCCTCTTGACCAAGCTAGGGGAGGGGGAGAGGTAACCTAAATATCGCTGGTAAAAAAAGGAGTGCACACTGTGCCCTGAACCAACATTAGCATACATGTAGACTTGAAGTACAAATTAAAAATAAGCAATACACCAAAAATGGTTAAATAGTTCAGAGAAACAACACCCCATATAGAAACAAAATCAATTACTCCCTAAAATAACGTAAGGCCTCTTAACTGTTCCTGTCCCTTTCAATCTCTCTGTTGATTCATCATTTAATTGTTTAGCCTAATCCATAACAAGTTGAGATCTCAAGACAACATCTTAAATAAAACACAAAAGCAGCACATCACTACATTGGAACCAGATGGTCTCTGGGTTTGTTGGCCAGCCAGCCTCAAATACTGACCCCACAGGATACGGATCGCCTCCACCTTCCACTGTTAAAGTAATTTATTGTTGCCATTATTATTATTATTATTATTCATTGTTACTACTTTCACTCTTTCCTCACTATTTCTTTCTTAATAATACATGCCGACGTTGACAAATTAAAAGAAAAATCCCTCGAATGATTGGAGACACAGAACAAATGCAGGTGCTTCCGCATAAGTGTGCTGCATGGTGAGGAGACTTCAAAAGAAAGTTGATTATTGGGGCTTCAGTTAACTTTAATATTTCAATTTATTTAATCCGTATTATACTCTTATGTGCCTTAGCCACTGGACACAACAATTCTTCTACAGTACAGATCTACCTATCTAGACTACTTGGCTGCTGTTTCAATAAGAACTGACTCAAATGACATCTGCATTTATATTTATAGGAAAGATGTCAGTAAGCAGCACCAGAAATTAGTCAACAAGGCACATTTGATGACTGTGATGCTCGTACATTAGAGTGTGATATGTAAGAAAAACCAGACAGTCGATGCAGGACATGATCAGACTGTCTGCAAGAACAGTCTGTCAACAATTACATAGAGAGGGATATTATAATAGGCTTGCGGTGTATAAACCTCTCATTACAAGAATGAATCACATTAGAGAGTTCAGTGGTGCAAAAACCACAGACACTAGTCTACAGAGATGTGGTCAGATGAGTCATCCTTCACCGTATTCTCGACAAGTGGGTGAGTGCATGTGGCGTACACAAGGAGAGCAGTACAAGTCGAAATACTTGACCCCTACAGTGAGGTGGATCTGGTGGCTTTGTTATCCTGTGGGGAGCATTTGATTTGGGTCCACTTGTCCTTTTAGAGGGAAGTGTCACTGTGAATCAATACAAAAGTTGTTGTGAGTGATCGCCTTTATCCTACGATGAAACATTTCTATCCTTATGGGAGAAGTGGTCACAATGTGTCCATCCAAAAGGACACAATGGGTCACCGAATGGGTTGGTGAGTATTAAAACGATGCGAGTTATACGCTGTGGTCTTTTTTGCATTTTGGAATGATGTTTTTCTACCACCATTAAAAACACCAAATGAGTTCATATCTTTGCTGTTCGTCCCTCCAATAGAATTCAGACCCTGCAGAATTGATGGCAGTGGTCCAACACCTTACTCAGACAGTTTATGCTAGTTTTTCCTTCATTTATTTTCAGTCGGGTTAAAAAGTCTGGGTCTGTCTTGTCATATCATATTTTATGTCTTTTGTCATGTTATGTAATAGTATATAAGACCGTTGTCGGGTGCAAATTTTGAATGGCCAAAACTATTATTTTACAAGAAATGAAAACAATTCAATAGAGTAATTAGATTTACTAACAAGCTCTTTTTCATATATTTTCTGCAAAACAAACAAAAAAAGGAAAAAAAAAATCAATCTGTGTTAAAGCCACTGAAGATATTTTTATGCTTTATTGACTAATTTGCACTTATGCTAATCAGTCATCTTTGCTAAGCTGCGCAGCCCGTTTGTTTTTTCCTCCATTACGGTTTCCTTTGCGTGAGGGATGAATACTTTGACGTCCCCTTTGTGAGAAGCTGAACCTAAGCGGAGTCACAGAGCATGCAGATATTGCTCCAGTGTAGTGTTTCATTGTATCCTGCAGGTAAGCAGGTCACAGCACATCCTGAACTCTGTAATCTAACATCAGCAACCGATACTAGTAGCCAGGGGGAGCCTGTGGAGGAGCACAGACTATAATGATAATAATTATCTCCTGCAGGGCTAGACTGATGTGTGATTTGTGCTTTTAATATTTATTTAGGCTGCACACAGGTCAGATCTTCCCACGCATGTATCTCTTCCGTATATTTCACGTATCGTTTTTCTTGTGAAAAGGAAACTGAGTGTACTGACTGAATAAACATTTGGCCAGAATAATACTGATTATACAGAGGGGGGAAAAACAAAACAAATGTTGCTCATCAGAAATGAGTTTGCTAATAAATTGTTATTTTCAAGCATACTTCTACTTCCAAACAACAACAAATATATTATTTGCTTTTAATTAAACATTAAATTTTGCTCAGTCATGCGTCTGACTGTCAATGGGTAGTGTAGAAGTTCTTCCCAGAAAACAGAAATCTACATGTCTGCAATTCTCTGTATTCAGTAGAAACCAGATGACCCGAGTGTATCTGCTGTTCTTTTGTTATTCACTTTTTATTCTTCTTAGAAATGAAGTCTCAGAAATTATGTAATATGACATTTTAGCACATGCATTCTACTTTATCTTCTGCTACACATGAGTTCTTGTTCAATGCAGTGAACATACAGCCTCTATACTTTCTTTTATGTCACAGCTCGGGCTTTTGTTTTCAGTAATAGTGCTGATGCATTCTTGTACAGAACTGTAGGGTTTAATGGACAAAATATTAAAGACCTTTCACTTAACACGTATGCCCATATAAACCATGAAATTACATCTCGAAAGCCCCTATCAGAGAAAGAGATGGAAAAGTGTAGAAAGAGTGAGGCAAAAAAAAAAAAAGTGAAATAAAACGAATGATAAGGAGAGGGGGGGGGGGCAGTGTGAAGACAGCTGCTTGCATAAGCTGCCTTACATAAGATCGGGCTAATAATGCCACCGTTTAGCTTACTTGAAAAAAAAAAAGTTATACAAGATGTATGCCAAGATGCAAGGACATTATACATACACACACACACACTCCCTTTAATTTAACCATTCCTGCCTCCGACTCCTTCACAAAGCATGAAAGTCAGCTTGAAAATCACCACACTACCTCCTCTGCACTTCACACAAACACACAGTTGCACATCTACACTTGTAGGGACCCTCACTGACATAATGCATTTTCATGACCCTTATTCTAATTCTTATTCTTACCTAAACCTAATTCTTGACTGTTAAGCAACCATTTGAGATTCAAGGACCACATTAAATGTCCTCACAAAGTCAGAGGTATAACAGTGTACACACACACACGCAAAATGGCCTTGTACCCCCAAGTTCGTACGTCAGCAGTGTTGAACATTGTGTACCGGGGCCTCATTATAAACCCTGCAGGAGCTCAAGGCAGATTTAACAGAGGCAGAAGACCGACAGAAAGAGAGACAGCGCAGGGGTGGGTGAGGGTAGGGGGGCATTGGGGGTGAGAATTAAGAACATGAACTACATCAAAGTCAAATTTTCATAAAAAAAGTCCAATTTAGCCAGATGTGTGCCCTTTTTAGTTTATAATGGAAATTGAAAGAAAACTGTTCCTAGCTATTGTGTTTTTGCTGGTTGTACCTCCCTCTCACCTGTTCACAAGTGATGGAAGTCATTTTTTAATTAAGTCAAATAATAGATGTGGTTTTAAAATTACACAAAAGCTGAAAACTAATATACTATCTAGAACGAAAAATATTGCTCCAGATACATATTTTCCTTTCATTTACAATTTTCTCCACTAACATCCACACTGAGGACACACTGCACTGATGTCATCTGATGGTGCACTGCCCCTTTTTTCCAAACGCATAACAACTATTTACAAGAATAATAAAACCACCGACGCTTCAATTTATGGCTCTGAAAATGGGTATTGTATAACACCTTCTTTTTATATTGGACTGGCTTACAGACTTAGAAGATCTGCATCACATCCCCTCGCTTGTGTAACAGAATTACACAATACTGAAGCCTGGTGGTGGTGAGAGAGGGGGTTAACCAATCAAGTCAGGTTGCTTTGGTTCAAAGCCAAAATAACACACACACACATACAGTACAGTTCAGAAACACACTGCATATGCAAATCCTCTGTCTATACTTAATATGTGTCAGGGCTGTATATTATCTAAAGGTTTAAGTCCCTTCAGTCGTGACTCCTATATCCCATGACAATGTTTAAATAATGCTGTGATGTTATCTAAATGTAAGTGAAAAATGTATTTTTATTTCCGGCAGTCTTGAGAATCTTTCCTTTGTGGGTTTGACTTTGTACTTCCTATAAATGTCTCCTCAAATGTCTTGTTTTGTCTTGACCAATGGTCCACCACCCCAAAGATATTCAAATTATGAGATTTACAAAAGCAGAAAATACTCATATAGCTTGAATTAAATCATTTGAACATGTTTTGTAATAAAAAACAAATCCTCAAAACTGATTCTCAAAATAGTTTATTATTAATTTGACAGTTGGTAACTAACTGATCTAAATGTCTAGCTGATGAACCCAGTAGAACATAGAGCAGTTTAGTAAGATTTGTCAGATATTTCCCTCAAGAACTGATAGAAACAAAAAAAAAATACATAAGAAAATGCGACCTATATGGACCCCAACTAGATAAATGAATGATAATATTGCAGCTGCTTCATATTTGCTACTGGGTGTTTAAAAAGGCTAAATTCATCCCTAACAATTTCACTTCATCAATTTAAAGTTATTTGAATGTATGTTAAACAACATACATTCAAATAACACCCAGTTGATCTTAATTTGGCCAAAGTAAAGCTAAAAGTACCTGACCTGTAAAATACTCTTGTAACACATGCAGTCCAACTCTAAGTTTGCCCTGGACAGGTTTTTTAATTCTGTCTTTGAACGTGTAAATACCTACAACAGGTACACGTTTACTCAGGATTAGCCTGCATTTAACACTTTGGCAAAGAGGTCACACACACACACACACAAATGACTGACCTGGATCAGTGAACAATGCTGACCTGGACCGACTTGCTTCAGAGGATATTTTTAAACAGATAAACCCTTGGGACAACCCCACCTGGGTGTCAAACCTAATCCCCGCCCACCTCCCTTTGACCTGCAGCTCAATTTAACACACACAAACACAAAAAAAGAAACCCCGCCTACTACTGATCATATGTATTCATTCAAT
>JANJYQ010063260.1:0-11456 GCA_024605255.1 Rastrelliger kanagurta | reverse complement strand
ATAGATAGATAGATAGATAGATAGATAGATAGATAGATAGATAGATAGATAGATGTTTCTGAGATGATGATTGAAACATCAGGCTGATTTGTTTTGGGTTTTTTTTTACATCAGCACACAGTCTCTATCTCTGTGGAAGAGTATCACTTCCAGGACTATCTACAGCCACACTCTGCTACCACCATGCCATCATACTTGTGGTTCAAAGTGATCACGCCATTATCATGATAAAGGAGTGAGATAGGCTCCAGCTTAGTGGGTACACAGCAGGCACGTGATACTCTATCTGGACTCTTAATACTCAGCAGTGACTGCACTATGGCATGTCTGGTGGGCAAGACCTCAGAGGTCATAGGTGGGTTGCACACACCGTTGCACTTATATGCTTCATAGCCCAGTGGCTGAATGATCCATGTATCCCAACCGATGTCTTTAAAATCCACAAACAGTGGGGTTCTCTTGCATGGCTCACTCTTAACATTGCGACGGATTCGAGGAGGTGTGTCGTAGATAAGGTTGGACTGCAGCTGCAGGAGAGACTGTTTGTCTAGCTTGTCCTGGTTAGCATGGCCGACGTTGTGATTAATGTGCCCCCAGAAAGCTTGTTGGCTCCGGTCCGTGTTTTCTGGAAGGTCATTCTCATGTTCGATCATCTGTTTGAGCTCTTGCTTATCGTGTTTGTGGTCTCTACTCTTATCATCCGAGAATACAATCATTACTGCATTGTGTTTCCCTTCCAAGCTTCTGTCAATATCAATCTCAATCAGACTTTCACCCTCTTCTGTGCCCTCTTGTGCGGCACCTGCTTCTTCTGACCCCAGATTCATAATGTGAACCTGCAGTCTGTGAGTTGTGCATCCTGACTTCCGCCAGAGTTTAACCACATGAGTCAGGTCAAATGACACCCAGCTCTTATCTTTGGCATGAATATGCTTTGTCACCAGTTCCTCCAAATCCTTCATCTCCACCACCTCCTCTTTATCCCCCCGTCTCTCTTCTTTCTCCACCTCTTTTGTCCAAACAACACCCTCATGTATTTTGTAGATGGTCACCTTGCAATCAAGGCCAGCATATGGTCTTTGGGCCCTTCGGACCAGGGTGATAAGGCGAAGCTCAGCTATTGTTATGTGCTCGTGGTGAGGCATGGAGATGTTGAACAGCAAGGGATATATCCTTACACCCCTGGTGGTTATACTGTAGGGGGAGGAATCTGAAATTAAAATATTAATAAGTGTGTCTCAATACATTGTGTATGTTTTTTGTAATTAAAACAAAGTTAAACTGTATGTTAAAAGTTGTAATGAACCACTGGATCATTTTATTTGAATTATATAGTATATATAAACTGTAAATTGTCAATACTTTGTTGAAGCCCATAATAAAAATAATAAAAATAGAAATATAGGCTTCCACATTTATGTTAAAATCCAAAATGTTGAAATAATTAAATAATTTCTTTAGGATGTCAAACAGGATCCCTGTGGTTTGAGAGTTAATTTTGTCTTTGTGCAATACACATATTTCCAACACTGTCAAACAATAAAGAAGCTTGTACCTTCATTCTTGAAACTGCGCACAATGTTGGCTGAAGGCACAGCAGTGCGGTCATTGGCAAATCGGTTGTACAGCTCCAGCATGTACTCTGGTGGCTCCTTACGGGCGTCAAGGGGCTGAGGCTGGGGCTGGGGCCTCTGCTCTGTGAAGTTTAGTGTGGACAGAAAGTGGCTCAGAAAGTCTTGTGCATCAAGTAGTGGATTATCACGTCCGTCCCTACCGATTGATGCCCTGTGATGATTCTCAGAAGACCTGATGGAACTGCTCAAGCTCAAACCAGTCAACATCACAAGTAGGACACTCAAAGAGCGGATAAAGCCCAGGCTGGAGAAGACTGAGACAGTCATGGTTGAGTGGAGGAAAGGTTTAGATCCAAAGGTTGAGTATCAGATGTGATAGAACAGTTCAACCAGGGTGGATTCTCCTTCGTTAAAGAACAACTGGTTGTTGTTGGGGGGCAAAGAGAAACAGCTTTGCCCTTGTTGATCTTCAGGTTTGGTACTGAGGGCAGGGCTGTGTTGTCCAATCTGCTGTGCCACCAAGGCCCTGCTCGGCCCCTCTCTCTCTCTCCCCGCCAGGGACTTATCCATAATTTCCACTCGTATTCTGCCACATTTTGTGTCTATGCTTTTCCTTTCACTAACCACTGATAAAACCTGCCAGACAGTACCTTTAAATCAACACAAGTTGTTTTAGAAATCATTGTAAGCTGTCCCACACAGAGATCAAAAGGCAAAATAAATTATTTTAAAATAATGCATTTACGGATAAGGAAATCAAAACTTAGTAAATATGTACCAAAATGAACATGGGAATTATGTTGTTCACATAGCTTTCCTGTCTATTGCAGAGAACCAATTACCAATTAACAATATCATTTACATGTGTAATCTCCACAAGAGGCCAGTGTAGAGTCAATATTTGCACCTAATTTTGGATTTGATTCATATTTTTCATTAGACAGTGGAGAGGCTGATTTGATCTCATTTGCATGTGCTTTTAACTAATTAGTGCTTTTGTTTTCTAATAATAATTGTTTGACAGCTCACATGTAATCAATGTGATCACTTCAACATATACCTCACTCAACAAAAAAGTAATAAAATGTAATTTTAGAATAAATTATTTTAGATGAGAGACATATTATGACTTAAAACAAATCTACACATGTAACCCAAATAGTGTTTTAAAGACTTCTTGTTGGTTTTCTGATCTTCATATTTGATCAGTGAATCATTTTTTAAATTGGATTTGGAATTAATTCTAATTAACAATGGTGAATGGTGTGAGTTTCATGTCAGTAATTTGCAATGGTTGATTATTTTTGCAATGAGCTGCACAAATAATGAAGATAGAAAATACTATTGCAACAATTCATGAGTTAAGATATTGTTGCTAACAAATATGTTAGCAACAGTTATTTTCAACTGAGACTTGAGATGTTTCAGCACTGTTCCTATAATATTTTTTTTTATTGTTTTGTTCTGTTTTGTCTTGTGTTTTGTTTAGAGGTGTTCTGGCTGATGCACCTGCATCTTGGCACAGATTTGGTCTGTTTGGCACTCTGTTGGGTTAGCTGCTTAAAAACTTATATTTGATAGTGTTGTGAGTGCCAGATCTCATTTACAGCTGACAAATGTGGCTAACTGGCATCTGGCCTAATATCACCCACCTTTGTTGTTGTGTTTAGTAATTGTGATTAAGCCATTTTAAAGTTCAAGTCCTTATACAGGGGTGTGTTTATCATTTTGTAATCCCTACACAATATGACTGGTATTAGCCCTGGCTGTATGTGGACTTCAAATGACAGAACAAGTGCTTGAAATCTTTAATTTGACTACAAGCTTGAGCAATTTGAACAAAGTCTACATACAAGTCACTGCCTATGAACTTCGATCTATTAATTTAATCCCCTCAAGAACACATTAAAAAATGACTGCTGAATAGTATAATAGGGATCCATTGACACAAAAAGACAATACAAACAAAAATGAGAAATTATGCATGTTGTTTTATTCTCATTTATCATTTAACATCGCAATGCAAAAAGGACCACTGCAAAGCAGAGTTGTATTGAATGTAGGATCACTTACTGGTATTAGCTAATACACGTGTATAACCTTTAATCAATAACATGGGTATTACAATAAATATTACAATATAAATGCCTTCATTTAGAATATTAACAGTCCTTTGTTACACATTTACAATCTTATTTTGCCTATCTTGAAACAAACAGACAATTTTTCATAATAATCGTACAGTTGAGTCTGATGGCAGGTTGGCAAGTGAATTCCAAATCATTTGGATGCATTTGTAACCAGGCCATCAATAGTCCTAATCCTAGTAATTACTTCAAACACTGACCAAAAATATTTGTCATATAATTTTATATCAGAATCTTCTTTAGCCCAGAACCCATGGGGATGGACAACAACAGATCCATGTGTCACTTTAGGCCTCAATAGTTTAACAAACTAGAAGTATTATAAATTATTCCGTCCTTGTGTATTCACAGGGAAATCCTAATTGTACATGTAACATATTCTTTGGAGTCATGATTCACCATTTTTTGCATATTTAGACTATTTCAGATATCATTCATAATCCATTACATTTTTCAGACCATCATCCAGTGACAAAAATCCATCAAATCTATTTCCAAATAACCTTCATAATAAATACATGTAAATATTTGGCACATCATTTCTTGTAAACAAAAGAAAGTATGTTTAAGTGAATTGTTTTTCTCTGTCTCTACAAGAATGATCACATGGTGTAAATCCGTGTTTCCACTGATGGAGAGTGTCTCTACAGGATTTAATTGACTTGGCTGGCTGTGTTGTCATGTTTACACCCAGGAGTCCAGCGGCGGAGGTTTGTTATCCATGAGGCCCACTGCAGGCCTGCCAGCTCTGATGAAGTGTTTTCTTTCACTTATCGCCTAGGTCGAGAAAAATGCACACAGTCAATGTTACTCAATTTAAATGAAAAGCACTGACATTTACCATTTATTCATTTATTACAAAAGCCACTCTTATCCTCCACACCAGGGATGGGTAACAGAATCAATTGTAAGTTATCTTTAGAAAATGTGCATGCATTTGGTACAGATTACCTGGACAGTGTCTCTTTCCACAACAGGTGCTTTTCCATCTCCAACTCTGTCATTGGGCTCTAAGATGGAATACACATCTGCAAGGGGAAATTATAATAAAGCTAGCAGCATACAATATGGCAAATATGTAGCAAAGAGGAGTTATAGAAATATTATATGGAGAAAAAAGTACAGGCAAACCAGTCTGTGGAGAAAATTTCCTTCTACTATTAGTCTTTGACCACAGAGTATAATTATTTTAGAATAAAACTCTAAATCAAAGAAGCTTTTGCCCCAAAAAGTCATAAATCAAGCAATACAACTTTTCAGAAAGATGGTATTTGAACAGAAGAGCTACACAGAGAAAAAGGCAAATGCAATTAAATAAACTAATGACAATAATTTCCCCCCAAAATTAATATCTCAAAAGATGTTTAAGTTTTCTTCATAATTTAAAAGGAGGCCCTTAAAAGAAAATTCCTGTTTTATTGGGAAGCTAGAGGTCGCTTTTGATGTGAGAAAGTGGGTTTCCTTTTTTGAAAAAAAAAAAAAAACATTGAAATGAAATGCGACTTGTGATGCGTGAAACGGCCCTGCCTCTGGGTGAGACTGTTCAGGCTAATAAGCAAAGTCTGCACACTGATAACCTTGGCAGCACATCATTGGTTTAAGGCGATGTTTTAGAAGAATATGGTCTGAGACTGAAAATGCCTGTTTCTTTGTCCATGACATGACAAGAACCATAGTATGTTTTAAAAGCAGTTTTGTATTCCCTGAGCTAGAGGACATTTTTCTCATTTAGATGATGATTTAATAACATTTTGCTGACAGAAAGCATGCAATGATATGCTGACCTTGGTTTTTGTCCATGAGAGGCAAGGTGATGTCATCGCTGCCTTGCTTTCCACTCTTTGATTTTTTAATCATTCCAGTAGTTGATGGCTTTGAAAAACAAAAGGGATTACATCACTGGATGACAACTACAATTATATGCTTATCAAAAATATGCATATAACTGGTTTCAAATATGACTTTCACTGAGCCTTGGACAGCATTGTGTGTGCGAGTGTGTTTTGGATGCAACAGGAGACACTATGCTAAATTGATCCCTTGAACACCTTGCTGTTGCTTTGTGTCATGTGTGTTGGTGCTCAGTTGACCTTCAGCTTAACAATTTCAAGGGCTCAAATCCATATTTGACAACTTTGATGCTTTCTGAGGTGCACACAGATACTACAGTTACTACCACCTAGAAGATTGAAACATTTATGAAGTTTATTATGCATGCTGACTTTAGATTCTTGGAGTTGTTGAATGAAGGAAAATCATAAGAAATACCTTAAAGTGGCTCTTGTTCCAGCCTGCCTTGATTAAAGTGTTTCTCAGCTCCTTGTAGGCCCATATTGTTTGAAGCACATGGGAAGCAGCCTTGGTCTCACGTGCTGATTGACTGACAGAATATCAACAGATAATTTGTTAAACAGAGGACAGCTTTGAGACAGTCCTGTCCCAACGATTAATTAAAATACATTTCTGATTGCCCTGGGATGCTTCTAATATCATTAAGTGCTGTATCAGTTGCAGCAATATTCCAGCTTCTTTTGTATTTATTTTAATCTCATTTTGTCAATATTTCAAACTTTGCTTTGGATTTCAAATAATATTTTATATCAATTTTGCAATTTACACATTACCTTGATTTGTTGATTGCCACCAGTTTCTGAACAGCATGACCCTGTATGATGGCTCGGGCATTTTCTGGGCTATCAGTGACAATCTCATGAATTGTATTCAGAATGGACACCACCGTATCTCCCTCCAGATTCTTTGCTGGGTGCTGCTGCCCACATGGCAGATTACCAACTAAGTCCCTCAAAGCATAGCTCCCTGTAATGGCAGAAAATGAAAATATCTAAGTTAATGTTGAGTGTGCAGTCATAGAGTCGAGTAATTTAAGCATAATGAGCTGTTACCTATTAAGTCTTTGTTCCTTCTGTCCATGGCCAGGTTGCGAAGAGCAATGGCCACAGCTCGCACCACTTTGTCCACATCTGAGCGCAGCAGCTCCACCAGGATTGGCAGCCCTTTCTCTTTCCTCACTGTGGCACGGATGAAGCTGGACCACTGCAAGCACAAAAGCAAAGCATAGCAGCTAAGTGATGTCAGCCTTTGTATTTCTGGAAGCATCTGTTAGATTTAGCTTTGATGGTCCTGTTTCATATCTTTACCACCCAAGTCATTTGTCACCACTAGTATACCATAAAAATGAATTATTCTGTAAATGAGAACTTAGTTCCACTCTCAACACCTGTTTTGTGTGTGGTTCGATTTGATATCAAAATTTTAAAATTTCTTTCATCTTAGCCTAGCCTCAGAGTTGAGAGAAGTGATCCACTTGGGGGATATAGAAATATACTATACAGTATAGAAATCTTATAATACACTATTAATATGATCAATCTCACATCTCCCTCCTTAAACACATTTGAATATGGCTGCAGCCTCAAAAAAAACAAAATCCATTCCCATTTAAAGACAATCCTGGACAATCCTCTGCTCCACAGACATAGAATGAGAACATTCAACCATCATTGCCCCTGTCCATAGGTATACATGAAAAAACTATTCAGGCCACTCACAGCCCAGTGTCCTGCAGCAAGGTTCTGCAGCGCTCCTGCAGCTGCCTCCAGGGTGTTATGGTTGTGACTGCAGGTGAGAAGAGACAGGTAAAGTCTCACCACCTCTGGCTGGTACAGCAGCTCCAACCCTTTAACAGAAAGACAGAGTTTGTCAGGGATGGAATTCAAGCAGTGACAAAGTAGCAGTCTGACCATCAGTGGCTAAATATTTAAGGGACGATGCTTTAATGATGGTGTTTTTATTATTGAACTTTAGATTTACTGAACTGACACACTGAATTTCCTCAAGTTTGGAAGGTAAATAGGTAGGAAGGTCAGTAAATGAACAGTTAATTAATTTATTAGTGAAACAATGTGAAGAAAATGATGGATTCTGCAGATTTCTGCAGAGGGTTTTTGCACCAAGCTAGTGGAGGCTGCTGGATGGCTGCCAAGTAGTATAAAGCTGACCCAAGACCATAACATGCTTGTCATTCTGATTTGCATTCACTGGCTGGAGCGTGGGAGGCATGAGCTTAGCTCTGATCTCTTTACCGACGGCATCCACATCTACATATAACAGTATATAGCAGTACAGTATTCTGCTCTACAGTACAATGGTGGGATTTCTGCCATAGTTTCCACATACTGTATGCTTCCAGGGCTAAAACAGCCATTACACTGTATAAAATGTAAAGAAAGAAAGGAATGCCAATAGTTTATGACAAAGATATATCATTGTCCAGGGGTCATGCTGTATCATTGCATCGTATCAATTTCCAGGGTCTGTCTTATATTGCCAGAGGAAATGTTCCTCCTCAAGATGTTGCCAGATAAAAATGCTATCATTCTTTCGGTTCGTGGGTCAGTTTGTTTCAGTAATGAAACTCTCCTCAAGTGGTGCAGGTGCCGGTTTGTGGCTTGCATTTAAACAGGCTCCCTACTCAGCCATGCCAACATCATGCATATAAGCAAATACACAGACAGCAGGTACAGATGCATCATTATGATGATAATGGTGCTATATGATGGAAGCTGTTCATAATTTACCTACTTATAATCTATAAGTATTAAACCATCATACAGTATAGCAATTAATATTTCTGTTCAATCTGAACTGCAATCTTATATGCTATGTTTTTCAGATATATACCTTTCATTTGTTCTGTACGTTTTGGTAAATCCAATGTTCCATATTTTCTGTCCACAAATCCATTTTTCCAACCTGTACATCACAGATACACACATGCACACAAATACAAACACCATTTAAATTACATCAGTATGGGTTGTGTTAGTAAATTCAAATATCAAAGCACCATGTTACTGTCTTGAAAATATTTAGGAGTAACAAGACTGACCTTGATTGAACCACTCCTCTAATGAATAAGGTTAGAGGGGAAAAGATGATAGAACAATGTCAAAGATTCAATCATGCTGGAAAAGGACACAACATCAAATAACATAGAACGCCCATGGAGAGATGGGCCACATAAAAGGTGAGTGAATCCCCATAGATGTCAAGTCATACTTATTTTTATAGTAGAATAGTTTCAAAAAAAGATTCACTTGCACCATCTACATACTGGTCTTCCTCAGACTCAAACAGTCATGCATTCAGGCAAGCGAATTAATTAAAGAATTCAATCACACACAATTTTTACAGACATAACAGACAGACATATCAGACTCAAACAGTTATGTCAGCCACATCAGATTCCTTCGTAATACTTGTACTTTGCAAACAAATACTGTGTAAGAAAAAAGCTAAATATATACATATAATGAAAAAAAAAAAATCAGTAAACACAAAGAGGAAGAAGTTAATGAAAATGGAAAGCAAAGAAAATCAACTCAAAATTAATTTAATTTTTTTAAAGGTGAAAAATCCAAATTATGAGTGAGGCTAACAGCAGCATATTTTACAAATGAAATTATGATTCACTTTTTATGAATATAATATGGTATTGGGTATCTTTTATAGTACACGAAAGTGTAACAAACTGGACTGTGTAATGAAAATGCTTAATTCACTAGTCTGACTATATGTTGTTGTTGTTGCTGTTGTTGCTGCTGCTATCATGCAGCCACAGTGAAGGCTTTTTGTACTTTTGTACCTTGATTAAGTGTGTGCCTTGACTTTTGTGAGAATAAATTCCTACAAAATTCCTTTTTTGTGGGCAATGATTGCTAACCAGTACATCAAGAGCACCTGTTTGATGTTACATCACCAGGTTCAAGAATCGTTTCCTCATTTAAAGATTTATGCTTGGCTCAGGGAGGAATTTTTCAATTTTGTTATTAAATTAGTTGAAAAGTAAGCATTGATGAAAAAAAGCTGCAAAACTTTCAATTAACTCTCATTCTATTATTTCTTATAATAGAAGTAATATAATTTCTATTAATTACTGTAACCATCTGTAATTTAAATTATTAAATTGTTATTTATTCATTTCTATGTTTCACAGTTAGAAAAACTTTCCTGGCTGTTACATCAGATCTATGGTAAAAAAAAAAAACACATAACTGATGTAATACTAAGTATATGAAAGCTTTTTCAATTTTGGAACCTGGTTCTCTAGCAGAGCAACAGCCATCATCAGTCCCTGCATGTGTAGGGTGTTTATGAAGTATTCAGGCTCACGGTGGAAGAAAAAAGGGGAAAAGAAATATGAAACCAAAACCCAAAGCCATAGCGATAAATAATAAAATTCAAACTGAGAAAACAGTTGTGGTTTATTCATATGGGTTCTACAAGTTTACAGGTACTGGCTAATGATTTCTAAATGTGGGTAATCATCTCTAAATTGAGTAAATAAATCTTGTTAAAAGCTGGAAATATGTGGTGTGTTATGAGAGAAGGGCTGTGTTCAAAAACTGTAAAAGCTGCAGAAATTGGCCTGTTTTTTACAGATATAATCCCCAGTAGAGTGGCAACTGTGCTATATTGTAGGCTCCTGTTGGTCATGTACCTGGTATAGAACATATTAAAGTTTTGATTTTGGATGTTAATTGTTACAGGTATCTTCTGTGTCTATGGAAAAACACAGTGAATGTGCCTGCAAAGCAAGAGCAAATAAATTAACCTAAGAGAGGGAATGATAATTACTTCACTTTATCACTTTATGTCTGCCAACCTTTTGGTCTTTTCCCTCCAAAACTATCAGGCTCATTCTTCTTCTTCTGTTGTCCCACTGATCTCATCAGATGATTGGCATGGGGCTCCTGAAATCGCTCCACACCCGGTATTTCTTTATGAACATGATAGGACAAGTTTCGCAGGATGCAGACGCAGTTCTCCACTGACTAAATGGAGGACAATGATAGAAGATTTCAATCAAAGATGAATGCTGCACAAAGGCAGGAGTAATCACTGACTTTTCCTTCATCCCTTTTTATAACAAAATGTATTGATGATTAATGCATTTAAGTTCCTCTATTTACCATTTATAGGCAATTTAGAAACATTTAATGAACGCCATAATGCATTATAAGGACATTTGTGAGTATTTATTAATGGTGTATAGTATTTGTGCACAATTTAACATGTCGTACAAAGACATATTTTATTATTAAGCACAATTTTAACATTTCTGACTATGTTCAAAGACTCATAATGTAAGTCAGTAATTTCACCAACCTTATTATCAGTGTCCTTGTTGACTACAGCTGACTGAAGGGCATGAAGGAGTGCATCTACCAGCCCCTCACAGTCTCTCAATCTCTGTCGAGCCTCCGCCCCATCTGAGCTGACGTTCCTATTGAAACAGTATTATTAGCAAAGTTGTTAAAACTCAGTCCATTAAAGGTACGCTTTTAGTGGCTGCTGTCATTCATTCCTCGACAACAGCCAAGGTTACCTCAGACATCCAGAGGTGTTTTTGAAGACTGTAGTCCACTCAGCACTCTGCAGTTTGGATGGGTCAGCTGAGTCTCTCCTCCAGCCTGAGTGTGGGATAATGATTTCATCATTCAGTGTTTGAAGCCCATGGTTAATGACCATCATCTTTAGCGGCTCATGTGAGGAGAGGTTCCACAGAGTTCCTGCAGAAGGAAAGAATACAAAAGTTAGAGAAGTAATTTTAAGCATTGCTTGTTATGATTCCAGTGCTCACAGATTCATTGGTACCTGTGACTAGTTCTTTGACCTCCATGCTGCTGGACTTTCTCAGCAGTCTGACTAAAGC
>JANJYQ010063247.1:7272-19561 GCA_024605255.1 Rastrelliger kanagurta | reverse complement strand
AGTAATTACTCATCAAATCTCAAAATAAGAAATAAACTTTTCTAGCAATTGTATATTTATAATAATAACTTGCAACTTAAACTATACCTCTATTAAACCTCTATTAATTACAGTTCAGTTCAGACATAACATGTCTTTCTTGGGGGCACTTGACAATCCCACATTACCTTATTTGCTCCTGTGCATTTGAACCTGGCATTGTGCATGCTTTGTTATTATGTGAACAGATGCTCTGAAATACAATGAAATGAGAGAGGAGAATGAGCAAATTTCCATCTTCAGAGTTAGTTACTAATGGATGAGCATCATCTCGGTTTCTAGTGCACTATAAGGTTTTAAAACTATTTAATCTAGTGCCACATGATGATCTTGTAAGTCAGCTGTGACTTCTTAATGACTTGCAGCATCTGTGGATCAACATTTGGCACAGATGGCTGTGTAAGCTCTGATGTGATAGCTCTAATGTAACACTTTGCACACAGTAGCCTAAGCTGGGTCATAACTTAAACATCCTTTTTCTAAACACAGATTCTAGGCTCAGATCCTGAAGGGTAGTTATTTGTACCCTATGTTTTCCAGCTTCCTGCGAGGCAACCCCCGCGTTAACAATACCCAGGACACAATAGAGGTCTTAAACCGTCGGGTTTGTTAGGCTACAGAGAAGATGTTGGTCTGAGAGGTCGACATTCACACTGCCTGGGGGGGAAAATCGATCAAATGATTTAAAGCTGCAATTAAAAGCCTGTAGAAGCGACCGATTAGGAAAAACCCCGAGGCTCAGCAGGTGTTTTGTTCTCTCTGGGCATCACGAGTGAATGTGTGCTGAAATGCATGTAGACTAGCTGTGCGACCCTAATCATTGCAGTTTGCAGAAATTTACTGTCTTGGTTTTTATTGTGGTTTTTTGTTTGTTTTTTAATTTGACTACCATAGTGCCCAAAGCCTACCTTTCATCCAGTCAACCACCTGACTGGAGCTCCACTTGCTCACAGGCTCCATAACCAGTGCCATGGTAGAAGTTTGTCTTGTTCACGCTTGACAAAAGAAAACACTCCCAACAACCTCACCACGCCTCCAAAATTGCAAAAAAAAAAAAATTAGAGAGGAAAATAATGATGTAATTTCTGCTCTGCGGGGTTTGGGTGTTTACAAACAAAACGAGGTAGGTCCAAAAGGTCCAAAATGTCGCTTTGAGGAGCCCGAGTGCAGCCCAGTGGAGTTGTGCACATTCCTGTGCTGTTTGCTCGCTTGGAAAGAGCTGTTTTATTTGTCATTCACGTCAGGCTCAGTGGCAGTGAGGATGCTGGTGGGTCGCCGCTGCCCGACCCTTCTTCCAAAATACATCCCAGTACCATCCAGAGCAGGCGGGAACAATGCGCACACTATCACTCCGTACTTGTGTCCGGAGAGGTTGGCATCGCTCTGAGCATCCTCCCTCATACACAGACATGGAGTCATAGTCCTCACCGTGCAAAGTATGTGTGTATGAGAGGTGATTAACGCCACGAAGAGGCAGGGTGAGTCTGGGGAAGTGGAGGAGGGACCTAATGGGAATTAATAGCATGCTGGTTATAGCTACTGGATTCAGGTAAAAAAATGAATAAAGAGAAAAAAAAGAAAGAAAAAAAAGAGTGTGCTGAATCCAGTTAAAGATTGGGCATAGTGACAGCACTTATTTTCAGTGCAGACATGAATAAGCAAAAATGAATAAGTGAACAGGACAGTACTGACTGTTTCTATATAAAAAAAAAAAAAAGATTCATATTTTTTAAATGATGTGGTAATGTGGTACACAGAGGTATTGTGGCTTAATTCTCTGCTCCATTACTTCATTATACCCTTATATAACAAGCAGCTGTTTGCTGACATTCAGTAACGCTGAATGTCATTTATTGTACCTTTATGTAATGGATTGGAAAACTTTTAACGCTGTTAATCTGAGGGGGCCATGGGCAGAATATTGTTTAGTTTATTTAGGTCATTTTTAGCTCATGAAACCAAAATACAAATGTAATTAAATATTTCATCTTGTCATTATAGCAAGCTCACCTCTGCAGGTAGAAAGAAGATCATACATTGAATGAAACTGAAAACCCTAAATCATCTATCCGTTGTTATTACTGACATGCAAGAAAGTGGGAAAAGGGGCTAAATAAAGCTTCACATTTAACCAAAAGTTTGGGGAAATAATATCTCATTGTCTTCCATCTGAGAGATTGTAGTGTTTGTAGCCTATCTCTGTCATTTGCATGGTGGGCTATGAGCTGACATTTAGTCTAAACTAGACAAGCCTGGGGTTTGTTTGTCATTATCATAAGGACGAAATCGATAGAAATAAATCACAGCAGTACAATTAATTAATCATCCATCACAACAACACCTCCAAGTTAAACGGACACAAAGGCAAGCATTTTCTGATTCAGCACCTCTGTGATCTTTTGTTTTAACAGCACTATGGTTGAGGGTTGGTTAGGTTTAACCTACACATTTTATGTCTCCATAAAAATGTGGAGGTTCAAATTAAGGAAGCTTTGTGGTTTGGATTAAAGATGCTATTTTGTTAAAATGTGTCATGTTTTGATAATAATAACTTGGTTACTGTTAGTGAATGACTGCATGACCAACAGTGACTATTGTTAGGACAATTGAAACAAACTGCAGTGTTCTATATTAAAACCCAACATTTTGTTGTCTTGTGCTCCCAGTGGAACACTGCCTAACTTCCAGTGGCTGCTACAGGGCTTTGTCACTTGAACTTAAACTCATGTTGTTTTGGGGGTTTTGCTGAAATGACCGATACTGGTTTCCTTGTGACAGTATCATTGACAGATGAGCCTCAACCAGACAACTGAGGTGCAACAAAAAGGACATGGCCCCTCACTATTTTCCCACCAGTGGTGTCTATTGACTGAGCTGAAAATGTTGCAGCCATTGATTTTTCTCGGGTTTTGTGATTGTTGGTGGCTGCTTTTAGACTTTCAAACATCCAATTTGTTTTCATACAAAAAACAATTGGATAATGTGAACTGTGATTATGGTGGGATGAGATGGAACTATGCTGCATTTATTTTCCTAAATACTAGTAATAATCTATAATATGAATACGACATAAACCACTATTAAATCTGTCCAGTACAATGACTGCTTTGACAATTATTCCTCTGTTTCTCCTCCCGAGTGTTTGGGCACTAATCACCTCTCATAGACACCACTGTTTTCTCCTGCCGTCTTTGTCGCTGCTTACGCCTCCATCACACAAAGCGCAGTGTAGTGGAAACGACGGTCACCAACAAGACAGGAATGCTGACATGAGCCTCCGTTTTTCTCATGTATGGAGAAAGAGCTGTAGGTTTTAAGCCTATTTTCATAACATGATGACTCATTAGCTACAGAGCAAATACTATATTTAAACTGAATGTCATAATATTGATTAACAAAAAATCAATCCGATGAGTTACATTCAGACTTTGAACATGTTCATATAGATAGTCTGAGACACTATTTCCCCCCCTTTTCCATTTTTATTTAATTTACTTTTGTCATTTTACTATAGCCTATTTTATTTCTTTTGTCACAACGCAACAATAATTGTTTGTATAATTCAAATAGATTATGAATAGTGGCATAAGAAAATTTAAATCACATTCAATCTATAGGCCAAATTAAAATAAATTAAAACTCTCCAGAGGGTAGATAGTAATGAGACAAAAACAAGACAAGATATGCCTGCAACCAATAATATTAAACAAGGAGCTAAATGTGACCAGTGAAACAACGTTGGCTGACATTCAAGATAATCAATAATCACAAATGAATACAGTGGCAGGAAACTATTCTGTGTGATGCCTGATAATGTGACTGGAATTCATGGAAATGAAGATAATGAAACAATAATGACATATCAGCCATTATAGAGTAAAGCTCTTATATAGACTACACAAGCTGTAATTGCTTTTTTTAACCTTTATGAATCATATTTTGCAATAGCTACCTGACAAAAAGGGAAAATCAAACATTATACTTGATATGCTCACAGTATTGGGCTGGTTTAACAGAAGAGATATGAAAAGGTTAAATAATAAATATTATTATTATTATTTTAAATGTCTTGTTGAGGGATGCAATAAATATGGCATTCAGTTCAGATGGTAGATGTCAAAATTATAATGAATAAAACCACATTAGAACAGTCTGAATACATTGAATCTTTATCAATTAGTCCAATTAAAGAGAGGCAATTAAGGTAAGCAGTCTATATTCTTTGGGTCAACTATCAGATCTTTTAGGCTTAATGGTAATTATACTAAATGTATTGTACATCCTTAAGTTCAACTCTGAAAAACATTATTATGTGTTTGTTTACAGTCATTCATATTGGGCCTATTTTTTTTTAGATTAAAAACAAAGTAACTAACCCTAGCCCTAACCCTCAAATGAGTAAATGAGAATTAGAAAGTGATTGTAATAGTTGAGGTCGTAATTTGTTTATTGGGACAATGTACAGTACTATCAATGTTATTATTTGATAAACTGTAAAGGAATCCATAAATATACACACTCTTCATATGCTTTGATATTAATGATGGTTATGTTGTATTAAAGTACCCAAATAAGCTATGGTGGTTTGACACCTAGATATCTAGATCCCAAAATGAAGTAGCTAAATGGAATTCAGACAATATTATTTATTTAAAACCTGTACTTACCCAACTGACACACATCAGAAAAAAATGTGGAAAATTTGCTTGTAAATGTTTATGCTTATTGTGGGTATCACATGAAGTATTTAACCATTTAGAATAAATAGAATCTGCACTTTTAAACAAAGCAAGTATGATCATTTCTATCAGTATAAATTAAATAATCAAACTAATTCACTCAATGACTGTATTTAACATACTTCCATGTATGATGAGGTATCTGTGAGCTATAGCCACTTGGTTCCTAAAATATAAGGCATGATAATAAAAAAAAAGCTCCTTAGCTTCAGATATAACATCAAAATGCTGCTTACACAAAAAAATATCATAAATATTCTGATAAAACACAATGCATGTTATTCTGCTGGACACCTAACAATATCCAGCCCACTACACACATCCAAACTCTTCAAAGTTTTGAATTTGTTGATTGTTATAAACACTTTCAAGGTCCATGTGGAAAACCGTCAAGCATACTAAAAGTTTAATCAAGATTTCTGAATTGAAATTGTGCTAGTTGTAAAGCAATGGTGCAATGTGCAATCTTGACTGTGTGTATGCACTTTGTTTTACAACAAGTGATAAATATCTTACACACCTATCTGGGTTGGTCCACCTTAACAGACATAAGGGAGAAGCATGGCTGTTATCTACAAAGCCATACTAGAAAAACTTCCCAGTTACCTTTATTCATTGATTCTGTTCAAACACAACACTTATGATGTCAGGTCTCCAGATATTTTTACTTTATCTGGACCACTTGTACAGATAGAACTTGAAAAACATGATTTCAAATATTTTGCTGCTCACAAATGGAACAAGCTTCAGAAGATGTTAAAATTGGATTGTCTTATTTCATGAAACTTTTTTAAAAGATTGTGTTTGCATATCTTCAAAAACCTTTGCACGTGTCTCTCGGTGTGTATGTTTGACTCATACATTGCTATGTGAACTGTGTATTGTGTGAGAATTTTGTTGTACAAATGCAGGTGTCTCTGGAAAAACAGATTAATTTCTAAATGAGACTATGTGTTTAAATATAGGAATAAATAAATAAAGAAAGAAAACATCAGTATATTAAGCTTTTTTAAATGCAGCACTTTTAGTATGCGTTACACTTACAGTATCTGTAACTACTTTAACTGTACTTCACTCTCCAGGCCTGTAGATGGTAGTCTATCATTTCTTTATAATAAACAAACTCACGATATGAAGAAGATACTTTTGGAACTGATCACATGACTTGGCTATTAGATAAAAGTTGCGCATTTTAGGTGATTTAGAGTAAATTACTCTTTTCACATTTTTAGAAATATAAGGCTTAACTTTGGATCATAGAATATAATTGTATAGAAACCATTGTAATCCACCCTTGAATCCACATGGTGGCGGTAATGCAGCTATAAACTACTGCCAACTAAAGAGAAGAGGAAGAAAAAGAGGAGGGAGGAGGAAAAACTTAGGACTTCCTGAATTCAACAGAAACGAAGGTGAGTTATCTCGTGGCATAAATCATGAAGTACTCATTATTTATATCAAAATTTATATAATTACTAAATTCGCTTACATTTTCTACCATTATGGATTTGGTGTAACGTTGTATAAACTGCACATGCTATACATTCCTGTTTTAAACCGTGCTGATCTCTACTGTCAGGTCACTGTTAACTATCAAAGTTCAAAAGTTATAATCATAAAATTCAGCGATACTACTGAAATTATTATTTGCTAATGACACGTGGAGAGGCTGTCAGACATTAGACACAATTAGACACAACTTAACGCTTTTCCACTAAGCGAAAGGAGTACAAACACCACAAATGTTAGTTTAATTACTAGGCCGCATGAAGATAAAGTTATTGCTATTGCTGGGTTGTTTAAAGCCTGGTCTCTAGTTTTGGACCACATGTTTTTGCTTTAGAGGCACACATTTCGGCTAAACATATAGATTTTGGCAGGTTTAGCCCCAGAGAGAGAAAGAAACCTTTCATTGTTGCTACCATCACACTAACGAAGCTTCATTCTACCTGCTCACCTAACCGGAAACGAGTTTATTAACCTGCTCTCCAACCTTTGGGATCAATAACTTTGCAAGAATATGTTGAACAGGTTAGGTGATGGGTGTGACTGAACCTTCTAGATGACTGAAAATGTAATTGTGCATATTTATGTAAAACACGGTACATTTGTGTTTAGAAGTAAGAATCTAGCAAACTTGTTTGGCCTTTTGCAGTTGTATACATGTAACTTAAACACCTTGTTTAAAAATTGAGCTATACAGTGGTGACACTGGAATAAATACTAAGAGTGATAATGCAATACTTTAATGCCCTCAATTGCTTGAAGATGTTCAAAGGAAATTCTGTCTCTTTGCATGTAATTTTATTTTAACGGTGTAATACAGTGTCATAATGTAAAGTTCACAGGCTTGAAGCTGTGCTGAGTTTCAATCAGACACCTGAAAACTGAAGGAGAATGTGAGAATTGATATGCTGTCCTCTTCTGCAGGTACAGACAGGCCCACTGTTCCCATACCACGCCAGGTGGAAAAAATAGCTATCGCTGTGCTTGTCATGTTACCTGTTAGCTGACTCTTTCTATGACCTGATGGATGACAGTGAGTTAATAGAGATGGCCACGCCTTCGGGCAGCACTTCCCTTGGGGATACAGCTTCTGGTGCAGGCCAAAATGACAATGGTGAAAATGAGGAAGATGACGATCTCTACTACATTCCTGAGAGAAGACCTTCACTGGACTTGGGGCCAAATCCAATGGATACTAGCCAGTGGTAATGAAATATTCTATTATGTACTAACCCCACTGTTTGGCAGCAACTTAGTTGTGAAAATAAGTTAAAAACTTGCCACTTTGATCTGAACAATGATTACAGTAATTTTCACCAAAAAGATAAGCAAGATGATACATGTATTTGGTCTAAGAAAAAGAAAAAAATATTAAAATACCAAAAAAAAAACCAAAGAGTAGTGTGTGGCTTGTCTGGCACATAACATAGAACCCTGTGACAAACTGACATTGTCTTTTTCTTTTTTTGGCAGGCATTATGTGGATCAGGCCAAATCCCCAGTTCTGAGCTACAGTTCAATGACAAGTGAGAGATCTGACAGAATGGATGACGTTGATGATTCTTTGACGCGGTATGAATAAGACGAAATACTAAAATCAGTCTGTAAATTTAAGCTTTCATCACATTTAGCAAGTAGCCATGCTCATAATATGCATGTTTTAATATACTGTGCCTTGTTGTACTTTCTAATTCAGGGGTGTCAAACATACAGAGCAGGTCCGTGAAAAGGTCCAAAGCAGCCCACTGGATAACTTTGCAAAGTATGAAAATTACAGAAAGTTAATTCCAATTTTTCCACCCTGACAAGAATACAATTATCTTAAAAAAACAATGAATACATATTGGGCCTGATTTACTAAAGGTTTGCGTGTCTAAAAACGTGCAAACTTGACATCACCTGGGAAAAAAAATGTGCAAGCCAATCTACTAACGGAGCACACTGAGGTGTGCGTCTTTCAAATATGCATTGACGGTGATTTTGCTGACGGTAACTACCTTTTTGAAAGGCAGGTATTCACCTGTTGTGCACTACATACAGTTGATTTCTGTCACTGTGGAGAGGAGGAGACAGAGGTACAATTACAGAAAATGCAGAGAACAATTTTGGAGTGGAATATTTTTGGTTTTACTAACGGCATTGACTTTGTCATTTTTTCTGGAGGGGGGGTGGGGGGGGGGTTTGAACCTGATCAAATTTCATTTCGCGTTTGTGTGCTTTCTGCTTGCCCAAACGATCCAAGACACACAAGACCCTCATTTAAATGCTACAGTCTCCACCCTGTTGCACCTGTTTTTATTTAGGCAGTTATTCTTTGTAAATCACCTTAAAAATACATGCAAACTAAACACACAATCTATTCCACTGTGAATACAATTTAGTACCCTCTATGGCGGATCTTAGTAAATCATGCCCATTGTGGTCATATTGAAATCATTCATATGTTGAACATCAAATCAGCAGCTTCTGTACAAAATAATCTGAAAACTCCGCTTTAGAGATCTCTAGAGATCTTTAGAGATCTCAGGCTGACAGTAAAGTTACATATTGTATATTATTTGTAGGTTATTATACATGGTTTTACTGGTCTGGCCCACCTTAGATCTAATGGGGCTCTATGTTCCCCTTGAACCAAGATGAGTTTGACCCCTCTGTTCTAACTAAGGACATCTTGTAATTACACTGAATATAATTCAGACCCTCTTGTCATCTTGTTTTTAGCGTCCGGCTGGAGAGAGCAGATTCATACTCTAGCTGCTACACCATGGACAGTGATGACTGTGAAAAGAAAATCCCCAAGTAAGAATTACACCAATGGCAAGCTACTTGCATATCTAAGTGTGTGTGTGATTATAAAGGTGGACACTAAAGATTGCTCATATCTCACCAGGGTTCGAGACAAAGAGGAAGAAGTCACAGAGTCTCCTGACGACCTTGTCTTAATTCGTGACCCAGATGAGATTAGGCATCCTTCCTTGACAGTGGATTTTACATTCAAGGTCAGTTTGTAGCCCCATTTCTGTTCGGTCATGTAAAAAATCAGTTAAATATACATTCCCACTAAAAAGGAGCATTATTGAATTGTTTCCCTGTTTTGGAATCAGGCTATTTGTAAAACTCTTGGGAACCTGTCAGATGGAGAAATGCATTACTTCAAGAGGATTCTGTGGAGGCGATACCCGCAGTCCTTCAACAATCCTCCCCAAAGCATGGACTTGTTGGACCTTGTGGACCGGTTGATCGAGTGTTATGACCTGGAGATTGCTTTGAAGTTGACCAAACATGTTCTAGAGGAAATAGGGAAAAAGAAGATGGTTGATCATCTCCAGACTCAGTGTATCAGAAGTAAGTATGCCGCTGCATGTCTTAATGGTTTATATCTCTTGATGGTTGATGTAGTTACACAAGTTAATTTTATTTTTTCAGATGAGGTAAATTATGATCTACGTAAAACACTGAAGAAGATCTACGGGGACATGGAAGAAAAGTGCAGCAACCAAGGAGAGACAGGGTCCTTTGATGATGTCTTTGCCAATCTCCTCATAAAGTCAACCAGTGATAATGGCCCAAATATTGAACATGAGGTCTTGAAAATAGAAAAGCTGGACAGCAACCGGAAGCCAGGGACAGTGCTCGCCATCAAAGATCTCATGAGTAAAGAATGGCTGGACAAAACAAACCTAAGGTTTCGTTTGATCACTGGAGGGGCGGGCTCAGGAAAGTCTATGGCCATCAAAAAGTTAATCCTCGATTGGTGTGATGGGAAGTCTCACGAACATGTGCATTTTTTGATTCCTCTGCCGTTCAGAGAACTCAAAAGGTTTGATGATAAGATGATCTCTCTGGTGGACATGGTAAACGACTTCTACCCAGAAACAAAACAGTTGAGGGATGAAGACTATACAGCCGACGATTGCTTAATG
Organism: Rastrelliger kanagurta; assembly: GCA_024605255.1. Classification (NCBI taxonomy): domain Eukaryota; kingdom Metazoa; phylum Chordata; class Actinopteri; order Scombriformes; family Scombridae; genus Rastrelliger; species Rastrelliger kanagurta. Next base: position 9,354 of record JANJYQ010063247.1, on the reverse strand, counting down.
TTGTTTGTCCTTGATGGCCTTGATGAGTTCTGCGAGAGGCTTGAATTTCAAAACACTGAGCTTCACAGTGACCACACAGAACCTAACAGCCTGAACGTCATCATGGTCAACCTCCTCAGAGGAAGGCTGCTATACCGCGACGTCTTCCTGATTACTTCTCGCCCGCTGTCAAAGCGCTGCATCCCTTGGGATACGCACCACGATGAGATCGACTTACGAGGTTTTGCTGAAGATGATAAGGATGAGTACTTTAAGAAGAGGTTTAAGAACCCAGATCATGCAAATCGAGTTATCGAGTACACCAAGTCTTTGAAAAGCCTCCGCATCATGTGTTACTTGCCCCTGTTTTGCTCACTGGTGGCAGATGAGTGTGAGAATATCTTTCGGGCAAAGGGTCTACAGGCAGAGCTGCCCAAGAGCCTCACCTACATGTACACAAAGCTGATGCTGACAATCACACAGCAGTATCGAGTCGGTAGAGCTGAAGACCTTAGCCCAGATGACAAGAGAGACTTTCTCATGAAACTTGGAAAGTATGCCCTCACCACGCTTGAAAAAGGCAAGTTCAAGTTCAACAGGAATGACTGGAAAGAGAGTGGAGTTTGCGATGATGAGGCAGTGAATAACAGCTCTCTGTGCATGCAGTACATCACAAAGCCATTCATCTTGTTTCAAGAGAGAGTCATAAGCTTTATCCACCCCACCATGCATGAGTACATGGCTGCCCTTTATGTGTTTCTCTCCTTCAAAAACCAGGGGAAGAACTTTTTTGACCAGCAGCTGAAAGACAAGTTCTCACGGATGTTCAAGGGGCACAAAGCAATGGAGATGTACAAGAGCGCTTTGGACAAAAGTCTCACTTATGAGGACGGCAAACTGGACATGTTCCTGCGTTTCCTGTTTGGAATGGGACTTCAAGTTAACACAGATCTTCTCAAACCGTTCATCACCAACTCTGTGAAGTGGCCAAATTTGGTAGACGATGCTGCCACCCTTCTTAAGAAGAAGATAAAAGAAAATCCAAATAATCCCCGGAATGAAAACCTGCAGCGCTGCTTGGAGGAGCTAGGTGTGGGGACCTGAGAACTTTAAAACTATGATCACTGCAAAATCACTGTGCAAGTATCAGGCTTCCACTTTAAATCCTGTCTTAGAATAAACAAATGCACTAATGGAGCCTTAATAGAATCAACAGCTAAACATGCATACACTGATGTACCAAAAATGTGATACTCTTAAATTTCTTTGATAGAAATATGGATGTTTTTTGTTTGTGTGGATTTACAGAATCCATAAGATATGAGTGGCCTTTGTTTTTTTTCTGTTTTTTCTGTTGTTTTTCACATAGCATATACAATCACAGACTTTTGATTGAGATTAGTAACTTCTTGCCTTTTCTGCCAGTCTTGTATTGTGCCTAAACTGTTTTTTTAGTCTAAGCGAAATTAAATATATATTTTTTGATGTAATTAGTAAATACATAACATGATTATTACTGATGGTGTATTTGGAAATATGTTAACTATTAAGTTTTGTCAGATACTATTACTATGTGTTTTAATGCTAGGGTATCATGTAACATGATAATCATATTGAATATTATGCATTTGCACATAATTATGGTAGTTATGAAAAAATGAAGCTGTTTGGGAGTGGATTGATTGAATGATTGGGCTTTGTGTCATTATGGAGTATATTTGATGTGGTTTAAAAGTGCATAAGTTCAAAATAGCTAAACACAAATACTTAATTGATACGCAAGCTTAGCAAGTAGCTTAGCAATTTATTGTTACATTATTCTGCATATACAAATGTATCATACAAGCCACTGTGCAGTACAGCCATGGTAATAATAGCAATTCATGTAGTTTGACACAATTTTTGAACAAGCATTCAATCCTGTGTAAAATGTCACATCTGGATATTGTTTCCTCAACTTAATAGAAACAATCAGATTCATATTAGGAGGGTGATGATATCCTTCATTTGTTATTTTTGTTTCCTTATCTGTATTCCCAGAAGGGCTCAATTTTTATATTAACCTTCATACATTCATTTAAACCATACATACATTTTTATCAT